>PISX010026546.1:0-24198 GCA_004024625.1 Mellivora capensis | reverse complement strand
GCATCTTGGTTCTTTCCACAGTTTGGCGACCGTGGCCATTGCTGCTATAAACATTGGGGTACAGATGGCCCTTCTTTTCACCACATCTGTATCTTTGGGGTAAATGCCCAGTAGCGCAATTGCAGGGTCATAGGGAAGCTCTATTTTTAACTTCTTGAGGAACCTCCACACTGTTCTCCAGAGTGGCTGCACCAACTTGTATTCCCACCAACAGTGTAAGAGGGTTCCCCTTTCTCCACATCCTTGGAGAGAGCTCTTTTGATATCGATCTAGAATCATAAATTATTTACAGCCCCTGAGGCATTATTGACTTTTTACCCTCCCCTCTCTTGCCAAATGGACAATATCTCCAATCTCCTTGTCCCTTCACCCACTCTCGTTTCTCTCTCTGTGGCTATGTCTCTGCCTTGACACAGAACAGCCTCTGCCCCCAGCTCCTCTGAAAACAAGTCAGAATAGACTCTGTCTTCCCACATCTGGATTCACGCATGATGGGCAGAAGATCGGGTCCCCACACGGGGAAGAGAGGGGGGTAGTGGAGAAGCACTGATTCTAGACCCGTTGCCGGGAGGCTGGAGGGACCTGGGAGCCCCAGGGCTTTGGGGGTGAGGGCTGCTGGCCAGAGCAGCAGGATTCTTCCCTTTCAACATAGGATCAGAGATTTCTAGGATAACTGTGTTTTCGTTTTTATTAAAAGCTGCTCTTCTTACCGTAAATCGTATCCCACTGATAACAAAGGGTTGGATTTTTGTCAGAGAGCTGCATCACCATTTCCCCTTCGTGTGGTCCACAGGCTCTAAAAACATGAAGAAAACAGATCTGGTGAAATATTGAAAATGTTCTCTTGGTGCTTGGGAATGAGTGACTGATAGACATTTCCACCTCTTCTACCCACGATCACAGAAATCCTGTCCTGCTCGGTTAGCTGCTCAGCCCATGCCCTCAGGTAACTACATCCTCCACTCCCTGCTTGGTCGCTGCTGCAGGTCAGCTTGGCCCACCCCCCCATTTCTCCATCCCTGGTGGATGGTGGCTTCCCATGGTGGCCACGCCGCATAACCTCCTCCAGGGAGGGCTGAACTTCAGCCTTGGTGGTGGGGAAGGGGGTCCTTTTACATTACCAAGTATCTTCACTTATTCACTCTCCCACCATCCCCCCCGATCTAGAGGGAGTTGCTACTTTTGCTCTTTCTGTACCCCTTAGAGCCATCTTCGACCCTCTTCAATAGATGTCCACCTTTTTCCTGGTTGTACTGGGTCACACAATTTTTCTATTAAAATTTCCCTGTTCAAATGACTGGTTTGGTTTCTGATTCCCCATTGGACCCTAACTGATACAAGGGCCTAAATAACTTCAGTAACAAAGGATATTCATGGTTTGGAAGACACAATATTGCAAATAAGTCATTCTCCCTGGTTTGAGCTATAGATTTAAGGACACGGGTTTCTCCTAGGTGCTTCTTTTGAGGGTACTAGACAAACAATGTGCCCAACCGTACTTGATTGTTGCTGCAGTCCATTTCTGGGAACCACATGGGAAATCCTAAATCTGATTTTACCCATGGGATCTGTGTTATAATTGGATGTTGCATTCTTGACCAAAGACTTGCCATTCAATAAATCAGAGATACTAAATATGTTGTAGAGTCAAAAATTCAGAGTTCAAATTAATAGTTCTCATCCCTGGCTGAGCATTAGAATTATCAAAGGATATTAAAAACACACACATACACACACACATACACACACACACAAAACAATGCCTGGGCTCCACGGGGGATCAGCTGAAGCGAAATCTCTATAGGTGAGTCCAGGCAATCAATTTTTTTGTTTATCAAGAGCCATGACCAAAAGAAAGAAACAGTTACCGTTTGCACTTCCAAAAATTAAAAGAGCCACTTGAAAGTAAATCACAAGATTTATTGACTTTCCCAATGGATATTTAGAGCTTCCACGTTGAAGAATGAGTCATCCCACGTGGTAATAAGATGTTGAACATTGCATACGCTGTCCACCAGGCCTGAATTTGAATCAGTGCCCTCAAGGTACAATGTTCTAAGGCCAATGGTTAATGAGTTAATGAGTATTTAGAAAGATTACACGACAAGTGTCATGTCTCTGTTTTGGGAATTTGGCTGGGAGCCTTTGGAAAAGAATAGACGCAGTCTCTGTTCTTCAGTGTTCAAGGAGAGAAGAGCACAATGTATCTGAAGTTAGGCTTCTGGTAATCTAGGAACATGGAACTGTTGTTCTTTGCGGACAACAGCGTTTGTATCTGAAGTGATTTCAATCAGATAGAGCCAGTTATTTGGAAATCGTGATAATCCAGAGATATGTTTCAGGATTCTTCCTTTCCCTTGGCAGAAGGCTGGAGAGAGCTGACCCGGGAAGGGAGTCTCGCTCCCTCCTTGGGTCTCCTGCAGGTTCAGTCAGTACACGGAGGAAGGCTGCCCCTTGAAAGCCAGCCACCAAGAGGCTCAGAGAAGAGACCAGCCCTCTGCATCTCTCACCAGGTTTCTGGAAGTGGGTCCAGGACCAGAGCCACGAGTTTGGTTTCTCTTTCAGATTCCAGTTCTTAGTCATGAATTATGTGATTTATGACAGGGCACTTCACCATGTCTTGGTAATCCACTATTAAAATAGAAAAATGGTGTCTATTGCCTATCAAAGAATACCTTCAAGACAAATTAAATTCTATCAAAAAGACATCTGAGTACTTTTATCATTTTTTGTCCTGCTTGTAAGAGAGGGATTTATCAGAAGAGAATTTGGAAATTACAGGGCATGGTTACAGAAGGAAGAAAATAAAACCAGCCTATATCCCATAATCATTATTTTAAATATTAAAAAATACAAAAAAGAACATTGTCCAGA
Source organism: Mellivora capensis (assembly GCA_004024625.1). NCBI lineage: Eukaryota > Metazoa > Chordata > Mammalia > Carnivora > Mustelidae > Mellivora > Mellivora capensis. Next base: position 21,324 of record PISX010026546.1, on the reverse strand, counting down.
TGTGAGTCTGTATCTTGTTTTTTATTTTTTAATTTAATTTAATTATTTTTTAGAAAGATTTTATTTATTTATTTGAGAGAGAGACAGTGAGAGAGAGCATGAGAGGCGAGAAGGTCAGAGGGAGAAGCAGACTCCCGTGGAGCTGGGAGCCCGATGCGGGACTCGATCCCGTGACTCTAGGATCGTGACCTGAGCTGAAGGCAGTCGCTCAACCAACTGAGCCACCCAGGCACCCCTGTATCTTGTTTTTTAATATAAGATTATATAATAAACATTTCCAGATATCTTAAGATGCTTTAAAATACTATTTAATAGCTGCATAATATTCCACTTTATGGCAAAATGGTGATTTTCTTATTCATGGTCAGATATGCAAGAGGAGTATTTTTTAAATATAAGGGAAAGTTAATAATCCAAGAAATTTTGATCACTATTATTTATAACTGTACATTTGGAGATCTTAAAAATAGACAGATAACAGTTGGAAATCATCTCAGGAGCACAGAAAATGAGATTTAAAAAACAATCAAGAGCAATTTTATTTTTAAAGGTCAATTCGCTTACAAGGGACACAGAGAACATACAATAATTGTCTATAACTGCATTTCCATTGACTTCTGAGTGGTAATTTTATCTTTAACACCCCCTACTGGTTTGCCTTATGGTTTTAGTGTTACCATTTTCCCTAAGAAAAGGAAAAAAAAAAAAGAATTGTGATTTCATTAGAAATCTGCCACCTTTCCAGCCCTAACCTCTTCGTTCTTGCCCTCCCACCAAATAAAGTGAGAGGAGTAGGAGCCCAAGAAAAACAGAACAACTGGTTATTACTTTATATAAATGTACCCCCTCAAGTCCACCCACTAGATACAATGAATAGAGGCTGGAAAAGCCGAAGAGAATAAGGAGGCGCTATCTTACAACCTTCCTGTAAGAACTTTGTAACTCCTTGCATTACTCATTCATTCAAGACCATTGCCATAAGCTCTATATCTCAGGTTCCTCAGTTTATCAGAAAGATAAACTCAGGAATGTGTGGATTCACTGGAACTGAGGGGTTAAGTCAGGTCAGGGGCAGTGTGGATTCATCCTTCTAACTGTTGGAACTCCAGGCGGATCAATTCAAAGCTCTCCTTGAGACGGCCGCAAACTGGGCAGTCCTTTGCACCATCAAGCACTTTACAGTCCGTTTCATCCAGGGACTGGACTTCTGCCACAGAGGCTGGTGGATGCTTTTGTGTGTTGTGAGTTTCTAATGGCATGTGTGTTTCTGATGGCTCTGGCTTCCCTTCATTCATTCGAAAAGCATTTACGGGTGTTCGTCCTGTGCCTGGCACCGGTCTCAGCCCATGAACAAGACCGACAGGGTCCCCCTGCGCCTGTGGAGCTTCTAGCCTAGGGGCAAAGGTGAACAATCACAAAATGAAAAGAGGGAGTCCTATTTGTTTCAACTGTGCTTTTCTAGACTTGCAGCGTGTGCATGTGAATACAGATAACTCTTGGTACTATTTGGGATTCTGCTCCCCAGATTGCTATATAGTTCATTACAAGTCCAATCAAAATCACAGCAAGAATTTCCGGGCTTCTGATGAACTGATTTTAAATTTTATATGGGAGAACAATGGCTCTTGAGGAACCGAGCAACTTTGAAAAAGAAGAACGAAGGGACAGGACCATTCTACTTGAAATTAAGTCATTTGAGAAAGACGTGGCAATGACAAGTGGAAGGCTGATGTGCAGAACCAGCAAATAGGCTAATGGAAAGAATGAAATAAAACTATGCAGCTGTGAGAAGCAAGTAGATGATAAGGACAGACTCATGAGTATCTATAGTACAAGGATAGATTATTTAGAAAATTTTGAAGGAGATGGTCTTACTTAAATGGAGAAAAATAAAATTGAATTCCTATCTTGATGCTTTAAAGTAACTTGAAATGCAGTAATTTCAAAATGAGCCAGTAAAACTATAAAGCTAATCGAAGAAAACATTGGGGAATACTTATTTGCCTTCGGGTGATAGAGAAATTATTAGGTAGAAACCTCATCAGCTCAAAATGCCGAGATAAATTGATGATTGACGATAATAAACAATGGAAGTCTTGGCGTCGATAAGGACATCACAAAGTTGATAGTGACAGGTGTCTGGTGACAGTCTAGAAGGTATTTGCAATACCTAAAACTTCAGGATGTTATGAGCTGGAACGTATAGGGAAATTGTGCAAGCCAGCAATAAAACAACAGAAACAGCAACAGAAAGAAAAGGACAATGGCTACGCGCAGGCATTTCAACAGAAGGGGAATCCAGAGTGGCTGATAATCATGTCAGGAGACAGAAGTTCAGCCCAACCAGCAGCCAGAGAAGACCCCAAGGGAACCCCACTGAGACTGTATTTCACAACAGATTGACAAAAACCGTAAAGTCTGACAATACCAAGTGCTGGTGAGGATGAGTTGGAACAAAGAGTTGCACGACTGGTGGGGGAAGGTAAGTGACTGCAGCTCTCCTAGGGGACAATCAGGCCATTTCTATTGAAATTATATATTCATGACCCTATGACTCAGTGATCTCCCTCCTGGGTACATACCTCAGAGAAACTGTCTGTAAGGAGAAACTGCACATGTCCTTCTAGGGACGGTTCCTCTGACCAGCATGGAGAAGAGTTTAAGTACAGGAAATTTACATGGAAGTTCACAGAAATGTTTTGGCGGCAACTGGAGGGCTTGTCCTGAAATATATGGATATGTACGGTTGGTATGTGCGTTTGATAGAACAGAATGCAGCACGCAGAAGTATGAAAACTAGATTTACATGTAGCATATGGATATCTCTCAGAAACGTAAAGATGGAGGATTAAAGAAATAAAATTTATAGCACAATATTATTTATGTAATTTTAAACCATAGACCTATAAACGCGTTTTAATGGATGCACATTTCTCTGAACGAATGTACAGGATGGACTGGAAGAATGTACATTAGACACATCAGAGAGGGTATTGGAGAAGGGACGGAAGTGGGGCGGGGGTGGGGGGAGGCTGTGAGCATGAGGGTGACAGGGAGAAAAGAGAGCAAAGAGGAACCCTGTGCAAACCAAGAAGGACATACCGTGGACTGAGAAGAATGAGTAATTCTGTTCTGCTGAGAAACTTCAGAGCAGGGGAAAGATCCTCATGGTTTGAAAAAACCCAAAAGATTTTTCAAGGAAGAGGTGGGATGTGAAGGGGTTCTGGGTACAGTAATTAGCACATAAAATGACAGTACATCACTTCCAACATCTCCAGAAAATATTCCCACTGAGAGTATAATTAGAAAGACTCAAAACATAATAGAATACCCTACATATGAAATGTTTGTGTTTCCATGACATTGTATATACTTTCCCTTCTCATCCATCTCATTTTTTAAAAGATTTTATTTATTTGAGAGAGAGACAGAGAGAGCAGAAGCAAAGGGGAGGTGCAGAGGGAGAGGGAGAAACAGGCTCTCCACTGAGCAGGGAGCCTGACTCAGGGCTCAATCCCAGGACCCGAGATAATGACCCGAGTTGAATGCAAATGCTTAACCAACTGAGCCAACCAGGTGCCCCTCATCCATCTCTTTTTTAAAACATAAATTCATTAAAAGTAGCTGTTACTATGAAGCAGAGTTGAATACATACTAGAGATATGTCCCTGTATTGATTATGAAAAATAAAAATATGGAGTTTTGTAGGTCTCCTCCATTAATTTAACTTTTTATTATATATTATTAAGTATATATTTAAATATTATATATTTAAAGATTTTATTTATTCATTTGAGAAAGAAAGAGAAAGAGCACAAGCAGGGAGAGAGGTAGAAGGAGAGGGAGAAGCAGACTCCCCAAGGATCTGGGAGCCCAACATGGGGCTCAATCCCAGGACTTGGAGATCATGACCTGAGCTGAAGGCAGATGCTTAACCATCTGAGCACCCCAGGTGTCCCATTAGTTTTACTTTTGAGGTGCTTGTTTTTTTTAACAAATTTCACACATTGTAATTGAGGCTCCATATTGCCTATATAAATGTCTGAATTCATTTTGATTCCAAAAAAACAAAAACCATAATGGTTAAAAAAAAAACAACAACTACCTTCTTGGATATTTTGACATCAAGATAGGGTTGCCAGGGAGGTGAAGTGAGGTGACAGACTTAAGATGAAGTATTATTTTTATAGGCGGCAATATTGCATCTTAACTGACAAGTTAAAATTCAACATGGATAAACATTAGCTCCAGCATTTAGGCTCAATAAAATCAATTGCCCAAAGAGAGAATGGGAAAAACTGAGCTCTATAATAATCATGAGAACAGGATCTCGGACATTGCCATGGACCACAGGCTTAATTTGAGGCTACTGCATAATGCGTCTGCGAAAAAAGCCTAACATTTTGCCTGCGTTAGTACAAGCACAGAGTACAAATTACAGGCAACTGTGCTTACTGAAGTCTGTGCTGGTCAGATGTCAAATGGATGATTATGTCCAGTGCTAGATATTGCAATCTTCTAAAAGATACCTTCATTTATTGTAAAAATGACACAGGCTGCCAAAAATATATATAAATGACCAACGTGAGCACTCACTGAGAAGGTGCTAGATATCCTTAGTTATTGGGAAATGCAAATCAAAACCATAATGAAATACCACTCCACGCCTACTGGAATAGCTATAAAAAAGATGATGACAGTAACAAGTGTTGGCAAGAATGTGGACAAATGGAAACACTCATAAATTGCTGGTGGAAATGTAAAGTGGTACAATTACTCTAGGAAAAGAGTTTGGCAGCTCCTTAAAATGTTAAACATAACATTAACATAACATAACATAACATAACATAACATAACATAACATAACATAACATAAAAATAACATAACATAAACATCATAGGACCCAGCAATTCTACTCCTAGTATTTACCCAAGAGAAATGAAAATATATGTCCACACAAAAATTGGCTTACATATATATAAAGATATTATTTGCAATACTCAAAAGATGGAAACAGCTCAGTGTCCATCAGGTGGTGAGTAAGGGTGAGAAAGGGTAAATATGTGAGTTGACAGATGTACTAATTAACTTGATTGTGATAATCATTTGATAGAGTATATGTGTGTCAAATCATCACATTGTACACTTTAATTACATACTATTTTATGTATTGGTTATACCTCAATGATGCTGAAAAAATTAATTTAAAAAACCTGATGCATGGGTAAAGAGTATGCCATATGTCCATACTCTGGAATACGACTTGTCAATAAAAAGGACCAAAGTACCAGTACACGGTACAACATGGATAAGGCTCAAGAACATCATGTTCAGTGAAAGAAGCTAGATGCCATATACCACATATTGTATGATTTTAATTTATACAAATCATTTATAATATGAAAATATAAAGAGACAGAGTAGATTAGTGCTTGCATAGGGCAGAAGGTGGAAATGGGGAGTGACTAGAAATGGGTTCAAAGTTTCTTTTCAGGATGAAGGAAATGTCCTAAATTTAGATTGTTGTGATGGTTGTCCAGTTCTGTCTATATCCTAAAATGCCCGAAGGTCTATGCTTGAAATGAGTGAACGTTGTATATAAATGATTTCTCAATAGAGCCATTGAGAAAGACAAAAAAAACAACAACACATGCTCATCATCAAAACTCAAAGAGCATATAAAGTGCAGAGAAGAAAACAAAAGACAGTAACAAAAAATATAAACCAACAAAAATCTTACAAATTCTATCACCTGAAAATAACCATGGTCAGCACTTGGAGAGCAGCATTCTAGCTGTCTCTTTATAAACACTGACAATCAGAAGAAGCTATAGACAAGTAAGGGGAGAGAAATAATTTAGCGCAATAGTATCATACTGTATGTGCTGTTTTTATCAGTGCAATCATTAAGTCAGATTTTGCTCAACATTAGTGAAATAGGTATGATATTTTAAAGAGATGAGTAAGAAAGGAAGCTCCTGAATCAGACTGCTTGGGTTCATATTCTGGCTCTGTCCCTTGCTGCCTACAAGACCCTGGCAAGTTCTTGAAGCTCTCTACACCTCAGCCTTTCAATTACACCCAGTGCCGATAATAAAATCAGTCTCGTAGTTTTGTTGTAAGGATCAATGAAACAATTCTGTAAAGAAGGTGGTGTAGCAATAGCACAGAGCAAGCGTTCAGTAAGTATTTACTACTGATTTACAGTGATTATTATCCCAATATCTTTAAGGCACACAGAGTGGGAAGCCCAGGATGACAAAAAATCTAATACCATGTCATCCAAGAATGGTTAATGGTCACTGGAACAGTTCATCTGGAGAGAAGGATAAAGGGAAATAGCACGCACGACTCTATATTTGAATGTCGAAAGTAAACCCAAAAGATGTATCATGCAAACAGCCACATACATGGCAAAATTAATTCTGCAGATGTGATTAAGTAAAAGATTTTGAGATGAGGAGATTATCCTGGATTATCCAGGTTGGACAAATATAATCATAAGGGTCTTTATAACAGGGAGGTAGGAGAGTCAGGGACAGAAGAGACATGATGACAAGAAGAAGAGACAGTGGTTGGCTTGTAAGGGGAGGGAGAGAGAAAGGTTTAGAGATGTTGAAATCCTCACCACGAGGATGGGGGAAGGGGCCAAAGAATATGGACTGCTTCGAGACGGAAAAAGCAAGGAAAATGATCCTCCTTAGAGCCTCTAATAGGAATGCAGTCCTGCCAACTCTGGTTTTAGAGCTTCTTACCCTCACAAATGTAAGAGAATAAATTTGTGTTGCTTAAGCCACTAATTTGGGACAATTTGTTTGGAGAGGCAATAGGAAATTAACACAAGAGATTATACTAGTATCAGACAAAAGAGACTTCTAAACAAAAACATGTTACTAGGGATACAGAGGGACATTTTATAATGAAAAAGCTCAGTTCATCAGGAAGGTATAACAATCATATATATGATATATATGAATGATGTATATATATGAATGATGTATATAGATATAGATGATATATATAGATAGATATAGATATATAATGATATATAGGTAGATATTATATAGATATATAATGATATATATCTATAGATATATAGGTAGGTAGATATTTTATATATATAAAACAACAGAGCCCCCAAATAAGTAAAGCAAGAACTGATGGAATTGAAAGGTGAAATTAAAGAATAGTAATCAGAAACTTTAATATCCCACTTTTAACAATGAATAGAACAACTAGGCAAACAGTCAACAGGAAACAGAAGACATGAACAACACTATCAAACAATTAGACCTAACAGATCTCTAGAGAATGCTCTACTCAACAAGCGCAGAATACATATTCTTCTCAAGATTCTGGAATATTCTACAGAATAGACCCTATGCTAGACAATAAAACAAGCCATAAAGAATTTAAAAGAATTGAATCAACCAACTGAGCCACCCAGGCGTCCCTTGTGTGTCATTTTATAAGAAGAAATAAAACCTGCTGATTTGTAACAAAAAAATAAAAATAAAAATAAAAGAATTGAATCCTATGAAGTATGTTCTCCAACCATGATGGAATGAAATTAGAAATCAAAAACAGAGAGAAATTTGGGGGATTCACAAATATGTGGAAAGTAAACAACTAACCCCTACATTGCCAGTGGTTCAACAAAGTTACAAAAGAATTTAGAAAATACTTGGAGATGAATGAAAATGAAAACACAAGATACCCAAACTCATGGATGCAACTCACATAGTGTTTATGTTATTTTTTAAAAGATTTTATTTGTTTATTAGAAAAAGAGAGAGAGAGAGAGAGAGAGAGAGGGAGAGACAGCATGAACAGGGGGATGGGTAGAGAGAGAGGGAGAAGCAGACTCCTTACAGAGAAGGGAGCCCCATGTGGGGCTCTATCCCAGGACCCTGGGATCATGACCTGAGCTGAGGGTAGATGCTTAACTGACTGAGCCACCCAGGTGCCCCTCATGCAATGTCTAGAGGGAAATTTAGGAATGTAGGAAAGAAGAAAGACCTCAAATCAATAACCTATTCTTTCACCTTAGAAACTAGAAAAAGAAGAGCAAACTACCCCCCCAAAAGAAAATAATAAAGGCTAGAGTGGAAAATAATGAAATAAAGAATAGAAAAGGATTAGAGAAAATAAACAAAACCAAAATTATTTCTCTGAAAAAAATCAACAAACTTAGCAAACTTTTAGATAGAAGAACCAGGGTAGGGAAGGGAAGAAAAGACTCAAATTACTAAAATAAGGAATGAAAGAGGGAATATCACTACCAACCTATTATAAATATAAAGGATTGTAAGGGAATACAATGAACAATTGTATGCCAAAAATTAGATAATGTAGGTGAAATTAACAAATTCCTATAAAGACACAAACCACCAAATTGATAAGGAAATAGAAAATCTGAATAGACTTATAACAAGTAAAGAGATTGAATCAGTTAAAAACAAAACAAACAGAACAAAAAAACAACAGAATAACCCAAACAACTTCTTACAAAGAAAAACCCCCAGCCTAAATGAGTTCATTGGTGGATTATACCAAATGTTTAAAGAAGAATTAATGTGAATCATTCACATACTCTTCCAAAAAATAGGAGAGGAGAGAACACTTCCCAATTCATTCCATGAGGTCAGTATTACATTAATATTGAAACCAGACAAAGACAATAAAAAAAAATCTTGCAGATCAATGTATCTTATAAATATAGGGGCAAAAATCATCAACAAAGTATTAGCAAACCAAAACCAGCAAATAAAAAAAAAAATCATTACCAGGTGGGATTTAATCCCAGGAATGCAAGTTTGATTAAACAGATGAGAGCCAATTAATTTCATATACTATATTAATAGGATAAAGCATAAAAGCGACATGATCATCTTAGTAGAAGCTGAAAAAGCTCTTGACAAAATCCCACATATTTCATGACAAAAGCACTTAACAAAAGCACTTACCTGACTCAGAATAGAAGGGAACTTCTTCAACCTGTTAAAAAAGTATCTATGAAACCAACAGCTAACATGGCAAAAGACTGAATGCTTTCCTTTAAGATAAAGAACAAGACAAGAACGTCTCTTGTCACCACTTCTATTCAACAGTGCTGGACTTTTAAGGTTTAAGCATGAACAGTTAGGCAAGAAAAGGAAGTAAAAGTTATCCAGATTGGAAGAAGAAGCAAAACTATCCCATTTGCAGAAGTTATGATCTTGTACATAAAAAAAACAAAGAATCCACAAAAATACTCTTGGAACTAATAAGTGATGTTGGAGCTGTAACATTGATATACAAAAATGAATTGTATTTCTATATAGTAACAATGGATAGTCAAAAAATAAAATAAAATTAAGAAAACATTTCCATTTATAACCAAAAAGAACAACCAAAAAGAACAAAATACTTAGGAATGAATGTAACAAAAGGAGCATAAGACATTAATAAATGGAAAGGCATCCCAGGTTTGTGGATTGAAAGGCTTAATGCTGTTAAAATGACAATACTCCTGAAGTTGATCTATGGATTCATCGTAATCCCACTCAAGATCCCAGATGTCTGAATAGGGGTTTTTGTTTTGTTTTATTTTTTGTTTGTTTGTTTTTGTTTGTCTTTGCAGATATGGACAAACTAAACTTCATATGGAAATGGAAAAGCAAGGGACCAAGAAGAGCCAAAGTGATCTTAGAAAAGAAGAACAAAGTTGTAGCTCTCACATTTCTGCATTTCAAAATTTACTACAAAACTATGGTAATCAACACAGGGTGGTAATGACATAGGGACAGACAGATCAATGGAATAGAATTGAAAGTCTAAAGATAAACTTTCAAATTATGGTCAGTTGATTTTTACCATGGATGCCAGGACAATTCAATGATAGAAGCAATAATTTTTTGAGGAAATGGTACTGGGACAACTGGATATCCACAAGCAAAAAAAAAAAAAAGAAGTTGGACCCCTACCTCACACCACATACAAACACTAACTCAAATGGGTTATAGACCTAAATGTAAGTACTAAACTTATAAAAATCTTAGAAGGGGGGGGTGCCTGGGTGGCTCAGTGGGTTAAGCCTCTGCCTTTGGCTCAGGTCATGATCTCAGGGTCCTGGGATCAAGCCCCGAATCAGGCTCTCTGCTCGGCGGGGAGCCTGGTTCCCCCCACCTTTCTCTGCCTGCCTCTCTGCCTACTTGTGATCTCTGTCAAATAAATAAATAAAATCTTTTTAAAAAAATCTTAGAAGAAAACATAGACATAAATCTTCATGGCTTTGAATCAGATGATGATTTCTTGGATATGACTCCAAAGAATAAACAACAAATGAACAAATAGATAAACTGGACTTTCACCAAAATTTAAAACTTTGATGCTACAAAAGGAACAATCAAAATGGTGAAAAGACAACTCATGGAAAGGGAGAAAAAACCTGCAAATCATTTATATAAGGGATCTGTATCTCGAATACATAAGGAAGTCTTATAATTCAATAATATATAGACAAATATTTCAATTAAAATAGGCAAAGGAGGGGCGCCTGGGTGGCTCAGTGGGTTAAAGCCTCTGCCTTCAGCTCAGGTCATGATCCCAGGGTCCTGGGATCGAGCCCCGTGTCGGCTCTCTGCTCAGCAGGGAGCCTGCTTCCTCCTCTCTCTCTCTGCCTGCCACTGCCTACTTGTGGTCTCTGTCTGTCAAATAAATAAATAAAATCTTTAAAAAAAAATAGGCAAAGGATTTGAATAGACAATTCTCCAAAGAAGATATACAAATGGCCAATAAATACATGCAAAGATTCTAACCTCATTAGTCATTAGGGAAACACAAAACCACAAGATACTACTTTGCAGTCACCATGATTACTGTAATAAAAAGGACAGAAAATAACAACTGTTGGTGAGAATGGGGAGAAAGTAGAACCCTCACACACTACTGATTGGAATGTAAAATGGTGCTAATCACTTTGGGAAGCAGTCCACAGGTTCTCAAAAAGATAAACATAGAATTACCATATGATCTAGCAATTTCACTTCTAGATATACCCAAGACAAACCAAAACATATCCACAAAAGAACATGTACACAAATGTTTGTAGCAACCTTATTTAATAATACCCCAAAGTAGAAAAAACCCAAATGTTCATTAATTGATGCCCAAATAAATAAAATATAATCTATCCATAATGGAATATTATTTGGCACTAAAAAAGAAGGAAGTATTAATATATGCTACACTATGGACAAACTTTGAAAACATTATGCTAAGTGAAAGAAGCCATTCAAAGAAGACCACATATTACATGAGTTCATTTATTTGAAAAGTTCAGGACAGGCAGATCTATAGAGAGTGAAAATAGATTAGTGGTTACCTAGGGCTACGAGTGAGCTGGAAAGGTTAGGAGAGACTGAGGATTGTCAGTGGGTATGGTGTTTCCTTCTGAGGGGATGAAAATATTCAAAAATTGGAGGTGGTGATGGTTGCATAATTCTGTGACTATACTAAAAACCACTGGATGATACACTTTTTCTTTTACTAAGATAAAATTTGGAAAAGAAAAAGAGCCAAAAGGTAGAAGTCATAATGTGTTATTGCATTTTAAGAAAGAACTTTCTAGTGACTAGATCCACTTGCAAATGGAATGGGCTGCTTTTGAGTTGGCAAGCTCTTGGTCTGTAAGCAGGAAGTAGTCAACTGGAAGTTGATGATTGTCTGTTGAGAATGTCAACCCTTCCTTTCCAAATGCACACAGTAGTGGAGCTGATTATATAGCCCTTCCCCCAGATAAACCTCTTTCTCCAGTGTTTCCAGCCTCATCCAGGGCTCTAGAAACTCAGTCTTAGGGGGGAATCCTGTATCGTCTGTGCCCCAAAGTTACCCCACCTGGAGGAAAACTGGCAAAGTGGGGTATAGATCTACCAACTTTCTGCCTATCATTGGTCTAGGGCTATTTCTAGATCATTGACTTTCTAACAATCCCATCTTATCCTATGTAAAAGCCACGTCTGTTCCCGAGGCTAGAATAAGGCAAGGAGTTGCAGGTGCTCACGTAAGTCGCCTACAAGTAGAGAGTGAATGTCAAGTACCAGCATCTGCTATGACATCCCAGTCTCTAGCTCTCGTCCAGGAGTCTGCTCTGGGTATCAGAACCATATAGGCAAGTCACTAGACTTCTCTCATTGTGTCCACTTCCAGAAACATGGGACTCTAGCGGGGAGCAAAGCAGTGCTAGTCTCTGCCTTTTAGACCCCAGTGTTATCTCAAACTCGACCTGCCTGACATAAGACTCATTATCTCCTCCTGCAATCTGTTCTTCTTCCTGTATTTCTCGTCTGTGAAGTTGGCCACTCTGGTCTCAACCCAGAAATCTTCCTTGACTATTCTTTAACCCCAATATCCCAATATCCAATGTCCCCATGCTTGCCGGAGCCACTTCCCACCTCTCCGGACTTTTTTCAATCTGCTGTTCTTCAAGTGTATTATTTATTCAAATGGGAATGCGATGCAACTAAAAAGAAGGGGGCCTTGATGATTTTCTTGGTGGTGGCCAAGCTGAGTTTCCATGGTTCAGCGATCATGGTCGTTGCCTTTTCTTTTCTCCCCAATCAAGATGGAAGCCTCTTGAGAGCAGAGACCACATCTGACCATTAGCCTAACCTCGTGACTCTGAGCCCAGGGCTGGGTGTCTCAGGAATGCTCGCCCTATGCTGGTCTGCTCCCAGCAAGGCGATCTTATCTGTTAGTCACAGTAGGTGCAGGGACTTGGACCCATACATTTTCAGGGGCCCACGGAAATGTTTCAATTTCTTTTGCAATTAGACAAAAAGACAAAAAGATGCACATAGCCTAATAAAAATAACGACTATGTATTAATGATTCTAGCCTGGATTCTATTTGTCTTTATACCAACATCATTTGAAAATACAATTGTTCATCTTTTGTGTGTGCGTGCGTGTGTGTGTGTGTGTGTGTGTGTGTGTATGAAGGGACCCTTGATTGATCACAAAAGCGCCTAGAACCTTCAGGAGTGGTAACACAGCCTGGCTCTCAGGTCAGGGTCACCTCACCCAGAAGCAGACTTCTGGACTTGCCTGGGGCCGCATTACTCTTGTCCCTTTTCGTTTATGCTTGAAAGAAGAGCTCAGAGAACTGTGTATTCTGTCTTGTCCTAACCTCCCTTTAAGACTCTAAGACAAAAATAGCCCGAAGGCCTTTTGGATTGGTTGAACTGAAGATAAGTTTAAATTTAAGAGGCTCTAACTTCAAACATGGGAGATAAGATGAAAAAAGAAATCCAGACAGTCTACTTTCGTTCTATCCCAATCAAACTTTTATTTCAAAGAACTATTTAAAGGACCTGACATATGTGAAACACAAAACTCTTTTTTTAAACCTTCAGGGATCTGACAAAGAGCCTGAAATGAGACCTTCTCCCTCCCACAGCATTAGGTACCCTGTAAGCACCAAGGTCTGGGCAGCACAGGGAGGGCGGCTCTGTTTGGCTTGCCCTGGGGCCATCTGCTGAGAGAATTGCGTGTTTCCTGGACTTCCTGCAAGTTGCAAGCTGCAAGCATTTGCCCCACAAATCAGGTTAAAATGAACAAAGGCAGCCTCCAAGGGGGATGTCTCCAAGGGCACTGCTGGCGGCAGGGTGGGTTCCGATGGGGTGGAGCAGGTTGGGGAGGTAGAAAGTTGTTGCTAGGCAACCAGCCCGGGTGCCTTTGTAAATGTGAATCTATTTTGTTTGAAGCAGCAGCTGGCAGCCACCACCTTCTTTTATCTCCCTTCTCCTTCTCTCTATGCCCAGAGCACAGACCTGAGCTACAGCTCGCCAGGCAGATCCAGGGAAGACGAAATAGGGACCCTGCTTGGGGCTATAGGAACAAAACAAAATACATGCCTGCAAAGAAAAATAACTTTAGGCGACAGCAGAGACCCCCATGGGATGTGGATGTTTACATTTACTAACCAAGATCTTCGGCAAGTTATTTTGTCTCTCTGATGTAGAGTTTCCTGGGTTATAAAACTGGGGACACGGCTCTCTTGCAGGAACACTAAGGAGAGGAGACGAAACGTATGCAGAGGACCCGGTCCAGCCTTGAGAACATGGTCGATACTCAGTGATCGGTAACATAGTGGCGAGAGCATGGGCTCTGGCACCAGCCTGCCTGGGTCCTCATCCTAGCTCTGCCACTTATTAGTTGTGTGATCTTGGGCATGATCGTTAACCATCCAGGGCCTTTGCTTTGTTTGGCTTTTCTCCGATCAATGAAATAAGGAAGAGTAACCGAACTTCCCTATGCAGGGTCCTTTTGGAGGATTAAATCCATTCATAGTGCGTAGTGTTTAGAAGAGTTGCAAGCGCTCAGTACAGATTACCAATGATCTGTGATGCTACCTGCAGCATGCCTGAGTGTGTCTGCCGACCATGTGCTGGAGGAACAGCCTTGCACGAGCTCACATTCAAAGGGCCTTTGATTTTGGCTGGTGAAGACAGGAGGCGGTTTCTTGAGTACCTTGAGAGTAGCATCTGTATAGACGAAGCAGGGAACCCTCTCTTTACCACTCACTTTCCCAAAGTGATCACATGCTTGTTCTTGCACCAGTCATTAGCAAGATGGCATCAGCCATTAGATCAGTGGGCTCTCAACTGGAGGGGTGATTGTGCTGCCCCCCAAGCCCTCCCCACCCTCATCGCTAGGCAGTATCTGGAGACATATTTTTTTCCCTAAATATTTTATTTATTTATTTGACAGAGAGATCACAAGTAGGCAGAGAGGCAGGCAGAGAGAGAGGGGGAAGCAGGCTCCCCGTTGAGCCTGATGCAGGGCTCAATCCCAGGACCCTGAGATCATGACCTGAACCGAAGGCAGAGGCTTAACCCACTGAGCCACCCAGGTGCCCCCTGGAGACATATTTGATTATTATGAACGGGGGGCAGGGGGAGTGAGTAGAGGCCAGAGATGCTGCTAAGCACACTGCAATGCCCAGGACACCCCCCCACACACAATAAAGAATGATCCAGGCCCAAAAGTCGAAAATGCCCAAGTTGACAACCCCTGCTGGAGACTGACCAGCCCCAACTTTGGGGCATGGACTGCAGCCAATGGCCATATATGCATGAATAGGTAAGGACTGAACAAAACTGATATTCACTTAGGAAAGAGAAGGGGGAAAGGGATCCGGAGTTGACAACCAACCTTGGATACCTCAACTTGGCTTCGTCTGCACACGTCCTTCGTTGTGTGGCTGTTGTTCATTCATCCCCTGTGTTAGCTTTCTATTGCTGTATAATAAATTGCCCTGAAGTATTGTAAAGCAATGCAGGTTTATTTCCCACAGTTTCTGTAGGTCAGAAGTCTGGGCATGGTGGGGATGGATTCCGTGCTCAGGGGCTCACTGGACTTAAGCTAAGGTGTTGGCTGAGGCTGTAGTTCTCTTCTGGGGCCCTGGGGCCTCTTCCAAGCTAATTCTTGTAGCTGAATTGATTGCCTTACGGTTGTAGGACTAAGGTCTCTGTTTCCGTGCCGACTTTTCACCTACGGGGGGCGGGGGGGGGCCCTCAGCAACTAGAGGCCATCTGTGTTCCTACCATGTCACCTGCTCTATCATCAAGCTAGCAATGATGCATGGAATTCTTCTTATGCTTTCAACCTCTGACTCACTCTTCTGCCACCAACTAGAGAAAACTCCCTGCTTTTAAGAGTTGGATCTCTGCTGTTGGATCAGGCCCAACCAGATATCTCCCTATCTTAAGATCAACTGATCTGGAGCCATAATGACATTGACCAAGTCTCTTCACAATAGTACTTTTTTATTAGTGTTTGAATGAACACACAGATGGTGTATGGGTCCCAGGCATCTTTGTGTTATTGACTTTTAGCAGAGTACCTGGCACATATTTTTTTTTCCTCGGTAAATATTGTTTGAACAAGTAAAGAATAAAACAAACTCCTTTCCTTTCCTTTTTTTTTTTTTTTTTTGGATAGAATTACTAGACTGGTCACACAGGGGAATGCTATCAACAGAGAACTGTGTCATCTGGGAGTTAGCAGGTACACCTAGTCATAGAGGAATCTGCCGATTATTCTAGGCATCCACATATTCACAGTGTGGGATTCGTTAGATCAAGATCCCTCTGGTTCTGAGCTCTGCATTCATTACGATTGAGGACCGAGTTTTTTTTTGCATTGCCTTTTTGGCAGAGCTGGCGAACTGCTGACTCACATGGAATCTATAGCTTACCTAAAGCTTTCCTGCTTTAGCTGGTACCATGCCAACCATGCCCATTTGGCACTTGGGCAGGATGTCAGGCCTCTCACTTCCACTCATCTCATGTCATGAGTTCTGGCCTATCCTTCCAGCCTGCTGGAGACCTCTGGGAGTTCTGATCTTATTATGCCACTTCTTGCCTCTCCTGTCTAACTCTATAACTCTTAAAAACATAATAAGCACATGTCCTTTGTCTTTTTCCAAATAGTATACAAAAATGTTGAATGAGGCAAGGCCAAATTTAAAGCCCCGAGGCATGTTACTTCTTTCAAGTTGACAACAATGATTTAATCAACACTCTTTGCATAAGGGTTGCTCAACCTATGATGAACCAACTCTTTTCCTTTCTCCATCCTATCTACAAGCATATTATGAAAGACTTAAATGTTTGGCTGAAAGTGAGCTATACAGAATAATACCATTCAGTTATGCTCCCAGGACTATAACACACATCTTTTGCAATCAGGTACATACACCTGTCGGGAAATTCTCTTCCAAATCCTCAGATATGGCAAGCTGTGGTGTCCCTCGTATTGTTTTCGTACAGAGACAGAGATATCCTTGAACTCCCAGATTTTACTGAGTCCCTTCCAATATTTTCTCAGTAACGGATGATTCTGGTAGCCTTTATGTTGATCTATGAGTTGGCAGGCCCTTCCACTTCCTTGCCTCCTTGGTTTATGGGAATTTCCACTTGGGAGCAGAGATGATCGTCCTGACTTGAGAGGATTACGGGTTGGGCTACAGGGTGGGAACCAGTCACATGACTCCCTGTTGAAGGGATTCTCGTTGAGAGGCCTGTGTATTCCCCCATGATTTTCTCCTTAATCCATTATTTACATTTGCAGTTTCTCCAACTTTTCACAGGAAAAGACTGGGGCTCTGTGAACTGCCATTTCCTCCTGGTCCATGGGATTTTCTTCTGATGAAGGGTTGCATGCTCCTGGACCCCTAAAGGCACCAGAGATGCTGCAGGGGTAGAACTTCACAAGTTCTTAGAAAGTCTGTGAACTTGGACAAGCAGCAGAGAAGGAGAATCAGGCAGGATTTAATGTGACAGCCAGTCTTCTAGAAAGTTCCCAATAATCTCTGTCTTCTGGTATTCACATTCTTGTGTAATCTCCCCCTATGTCGCACCAGGGTCCGTCTGTGGGACCAATAGACTACAGCGGAAGTGACAGTACGTCACCTCCAAGGTGAGGATTCAGAAGTCATTGCAGTTTTCCTCTTGGCCACTCTACCTCGTTCTTTGACCAATAACTCTAGGGAAAGCCAGCTGCCATGCTGTGAGCAGCCTACAAAGAGGCGTGTGTGAAGAGAAGCTGAGACCTCTCACCACCAGCTAGCGAGGAACTGAGTTCTCTTGCCAGGAGTTAGGTGAGAGACTAGTATGTGATCCTCCAAGCCTACTCCAGCCTTCAGATGACTGCAGCCCCAGCCAATATCTTGACCGCAATCCATGGGTGATACTGACCAGAGACGGGACACTCTGGGTTCATTGGGACACTCTGGGCTCCTGATCCTCAGAAACAAAACAAGATCATATGTTTTGAGAGTTTTGAGCTGGTAAACCTTGAGGTAATTCATCATGCAGCTGTAGGAAACGTACACATGAGGAGAAGCTCAATGAGATGACTGGGATTCCTTAAAAGAAATGAATAAAACATTAAATCTTCAGAAAACAGTGAAAGACTAGTTAGTGAATTTCTAGGGTCAGAACACTGAAAGGTATTATTACCAAATTTTCATAGTTAAGCCTTCTGCCACTTTTTAAAATGTCACAATAATACTTGTTCTTTGTTAACACCCATATACCCACGTAGTATGTAAATGTACATATATTATATACACATTATACATATACACATTATATATATACACATTTATAAAGTAAAAAGTTTAAGTAACTTTTCCATCCTTCCTGTCTTACTCCTCAGAAGCAACTGCTGGTATCGGTTTGGTTTTTATCCTTCCAGATCTTCTGCTTCCCGTCAATTATGATCACATGCACACTAATAAAACCTGATTTGTGTGTGTGTGGGGGGGTGTTCTGTTTGACAAAGGTCTTTATCATGTGCCAATCCACTGTGGCTTCTTCCTACGCCAGCAGACTTGGCTCCAATGTAATTGCTCTAAAAGGTACACTACATCCCATGGTATGGCGTTCTATAATTTAGTTAAATATGATTCATCCGTTAATAATTGATAATGTTTTATGGCTTAATGCATTCATTTGCCATTCCACACAATGCCACGATAAATGTCTTGCAGTGCATGTAAAATATTGTTTTGGGATGAACTTCTAGAAGTGGAACAGAGAGTTAAGAGGGGTATAGATGTAAAATTTTGATAGAGGACGCTTAATCGCCTTTCATAAACGTTCTTCGTTTCCCACTAACATGTTCTCTCATCCTAATACCAGATAGTAGTAATTTTAAAAATTTCTGCTTATCTGATGAGCAAATATCTGTCAGTTGTTTACATTGGCATTCGAGGTAGAGTGGTAGAGGTAGAGAGGTAGAGGCAACGAGGTAGAGTGGCCAAATTTCTGATTTCTGCCAAGAAATGCACAATCGTTTGATCTGTTCTGTTCTATGTCATCCTTCTGGCCGCTTTCAGGAGTTCTCTTCGTCTTGGTTTTTAGTGGTTTATGATGTGTCTGGGTATAGATTTTTAAAAATATTTTTTATATTTATTTATATGTATTTTTTATATATTTAGCCATTATTTTTCCATTATTTTTTTTTCCTGCCTTGCATTCTTTATCCTCCTCTGGGACTCAATGGACACAAAGGTTAAGACATTTTGGTATAGTGTCCCTGGTTCCTGAGGCTCTGTTCATCTTTCTTTCAATTTTTCTTCTCTGTGGTTCAGACTGAGTAATTTCTATTGGCATATCCAATAGGCTTTAAAGTTCCAGTTATTGTATGCTTTTAATTCTAAAATTTACATTTGGATATCCTTTATGCTTTCCCTTTCCCTGCTAAGAGTCTCTAGCGTTCCATTCATTTCAGGCATGTTCCTCCTTAGTTCTTGTAATATCTCATAATAGCTGCTTTAAAGTCTTTGTCAGAAAATGCCAACATCTGCATCATTTCAGTGTTGGTATTTGTTGATTGTTTTCATGTGAGCTGATATTTGATGGTTCTCCCAATGCTGACGGTGGGAGGCAGACTAAAGTTTCCCTCAAAGATGTCCTTGTTCTAATTGCCGGAAACCCTGAGTATGTTACATTTTGTGGCTGGAGGAGTTAAGGTCGCAGACACAATTAAAGTTGCTTATCAGCGGACCTTGAGATGGGAAGGTTTACTGGCAGGCCGAATAGAATCACAAGCACCTGTAAAAGCAGAGGACCTTTCCTGGCTCTGGTCAGAAAGGGATACGACAATGGAAGGAGGGTCGGAGAAACACTAGGTCACTTGCTTTGAAGATGGAGCAAGGGGTCCATGAGTCAAGAGATGTGGGCAGCCTCTCAAAGCTAGAAAAGGCAAGGAAACAATTCTCCCACAGAGCCTCCAAAAGGAGCCAGCCCTGCCCACACCTGGACCTTAGCCCAGTGAGACTGATTTTGGACTTCTGATTTAACAGAACTTTAAAATTAAAAAAAAAATATATATATATATATACATATATATATATTGTTTTCAGCTGCTATATTCATGGATATTTGTTTCAGCAGCAATTGAAAACTAATACCCCGAGTCCTGTTGAATCCTATCTTGGATATTTTGAATCATATGCCAGGAGACCCTGGGTTTTGTTTCCACATTACGTAAAGGTTGGTATTTGTGTTTTCACAGGCAGTCAACCCAGATGGATTCGGGCTGAAGGATCTGCCAGCCTTCTGTGGGCTGTAGTTTCCATGTCAGTTTTGTTTTCAGAATCTTCGCCGCTACTCAGATTTCCCCAGGCATGTGCGCCCCTGCAAGGGGGTGGCGGTGGGAGGTGGTGTCACCCTGGGACCGGGGTGGCGATCTTCCCCTTGGATCAGTTCGCAGAGTCTTTGCTGTGCAGTTTAAGAGTAGATCTGCACATATGCGGCATAGGGTAGAGCCCAGGAGTTTCCGGATAGCTTCATGGGGCACTTGCCCAAGCTCCTCCCTTTCTGTGATCTCTGATCACCTTCCAGCACTCCGGCTCCCCGTGACACTCTGGACGAAGAGCTCGTGCTCTATTTACCCTCCTGTGCTGTGCACTTGCTATGTATGCGTCCATGTTCAGGGCCGGGTGGTGGGAAACAGAAAGAGAAGCAAGGAATGGCAAAACAGCTCCTCCAAGCAGAGAGGAAGGGTTCCCTGGGGGCCCCCTTGCCACATCTCTCACTGCCACAGCTCTGATCGCCTGGGAACCCGTGCACCCAAGAGACAATGGCGAAAAGAAGGAAAAAGAACAGCCTCTACCCACCTCCCACCCCGTGTGAACCCCACTTTGAGCCAGAACTAGAGGGAGCTCTTTTTAACTGCACAGGACATTCACTTCCAAATTTGGGGCTGCCCCAAATCCAGACGGGGGATACTGTCAAAAAAACGAGTGCGAAACTCCCTGCTGGTTCCGTGGCTCTTGGATTTCTGGTCTTCCTCCCCAGTTCGCCTGGGGCATTCACTCCCCAGAGCCTCCAACAGCGGCTCCATGTGTTCTGTTCCGAGTTCATAGCTGCACTTCACGGGAGAGAGATGCGGAATGTGCTGAGCCCACTGCATTCAACCGGGCCCACCGTGTCTCCCCTGAATTTCTGCTGACACTCACACTTTCCCCTGGAGTCCTGGTCACAGCTCCCTTCTCTTGTGGCCCCCAAAGGAGAATAGGCCACAGGCAGACCAAAATCGATCCCAGCGGAGCCACCTTTTTTTTTTTTTTAATTTTTATTTTATCAGCTTATTTTTTTTTTGGTTTTGATTTGAAATTTTTTTTAATTTTTATTTTTTATAAACAAATTTTTATCCCCAGGGGTACATGTCTGTGAATCACCAGGTTTACACACTTCACAGCACTAACCATAGCACATACCCTCCCCAATGTCCATTACCCCACCCACCTTTCCCGACCCCCACCCCCCA
>PISX010026545.1:0-24282 GCA_004024625.1 Mellivora capensis | reverse complement strand
TGAAGCAGGAGGGGTAGACGCTGAGCCACAGGACCACCTTTCCCTGAATCAGGTGTTGTCTGTAGCTCTACAAGAGCCCAGCTCAGCCCTATGGCCAGGCTCCTGAAAGACATCCCTGGAGCTGATTCAGCTCCCTGTGCTCAGTGACCCTGGGACAGATGGCCATGATCACCTGTCAGGGAGACAGTACAGAAATCTTCAGTGTTCAGTGGTACTTGCAGCAGCCAGAACTGGTCCCTAGCTGGTAATATATGACAATAATGAGTGCCCCTCAGGGATTCTCTGATGCTAAGACTCCAACTTGGAAGACACAGCCACCCTAAACACCTGCAGGACCAGAGTCAAAGACAAGGTTCATTATCACTGTCAGGTGTGGGACAATGGCAAGGCTCACAATGACAGAGGCAGACAGGGTTGTGAGACATAAACCCCTTTCCTATCTGTGTCACACTGTCTTTCAACCCTTGGACAATGAGGACAAAGCAGAGAGGTCTGGCCCAGGGCCCAGATCTGAGATTCTCAGGCCTCTCTCCCAGCACAGCCCTCCAGGCAGCCTCTGCACCATGTGGATCAGGGGTGCCTGTGCAGGAGGCAGGATGAGGCTGTCATGTTTTCTGGCCTAGGGTACTTGTTGGGGATGAAAGATCAGGCTGGAAGGACAGAGAGACATCCATGGAGACAAGACAAGCTCAAAGTGACAAGACGAAGTCTCAGCTTTCTACTGAACAGAATCGTTGTGGTGTTTCTGGGTGGAAGCAATTCTCCTTTAGAACTGAGACCTCTAGGGCAGCAGAGTGTATGGTCATGGTATAAGGAGTGAAAATTTGGCAACGGGTTACCCACAATATCATGAGTATGGGCATTCCCAATTCCACCTCTTCCTTCCTGGACCCATCAATTGTGGGTATGGGAGAAACAGCATCATATATTGGACATATATTTAGTGTAAATATCACCTCCTACCAAATCTTGCCACAGTCACACAAGGTCACACAAGGTGCTACATGTGACTGGACAGTAAACAGGTCTGAAAGAGGCCAGTAGTCCATCATGACAGCCAGCTGTTTTGAATAGTGGAGAACATGGTAGAAGCAGTGAATTCCATGGTCATCGACACACTGCAGCCCTTTTCTGATGTGAAATGTGAGCCTTGGACAGAAGCCACACTGAATACTAGAACAGTGGGTGAGGCACATTCAGTTAAGTCCAAGGGTTAGAGTTTGGGGAGAAGCACTGTAGTCAAAGAAAGCACGTTCCTATCCAGAGTAAAGGTCTCTTCCACTAAGAATAGAGCAATCCCTTCCATGATGGAAGAAGTCTAATGGAATTCATCTGCCACAAGGCTTTGGCTGATTCCCAAAGGAATGGTCTCATCCTGAGAACTCTGTGTTGGTCTCTGCTGTTGGCACAATGGATCTGAAAAGAAGCCATAGCCATGTCACTTAATGAGGAGAAATCCCTAGACATTATGCCATAAGTAACCTTCCAACATGCAACATGGCCACTTTGCTATAGGCCCACTGGACAAGTTCATAAGTGGACGCACAAGAAGGGTAATCACTGTCCCCAGATGTGTCATATTATCCCCCTGATTATTAATACCATTTCAATTTGAGGACTCACACTTCTGGGCATTCCCATGGAACACAAATAGCTCTGTGTTCATTTGGGGTTGGGATTTCCTCACATATCCCTTCCTCAAACATCTTTCACTACTTTCCTTTTTTTGTTTCTTCCAAGTCTCTAACCATCCAGCCAGACTAAGTCAGAGACCACAGGTTAGAAATAAGCCACTTCTGTCCTTCTCTCTGCCCAGGTGAAATAAATCAAGTGCTCTGCTCAAATGTTGCATTACTGAAAAATTGTCCATATTGTGCAGGGGTGTCCCAGATGAGAGCTGCAGGACTACTACTGTTAACTAGCACGGTTGGATACACATCAGACAGGAAGCTCTTAAACCAACCATGGTTCTTCCTCTGGATCAGCTGTTCATAGGATTGTCCCCACTGGGTCATAATTGTGCCAGACAGAGCAGAGACAATGCAGTATAGGTTGGGGTCCTGGCCACCAGGCCTTTTCCTCATGCAACTTGCCTGTGACTTCAGGATCTGGGGAAGCCTGATCTCAAACTTATATCTTCTGTCTCATGATGGAGAGCTGCTGTGAATGCCCAATTCTGTGGCATGGTTGGTCAGATAACACCAAGTCCATGCAGGCATTGATGCAGGCATCAATCATGGTTAACATAGTGGCTAATAAGGACTGTACTGTCTCCATAAATGTTCAGTAGCAAGCCAAAGTGTGTGCCAGTTGGAACTTTCCAATAATAGAGATGTAAAAAAAACTGATAAGCTGCCCATGTATTTCAGTTCTAGGAATGCTGCCATTGTCTAAAACCAGTGTGCTCTGTCAAATGAATCTGATTACTAACTTGGCCTTGATATTCGTTATGGTAACCACACACACCTTATCATCGGTGACAAAATGGAACTGCATGTCTCCTAAAAATGCAAAGATCCCTAAAACTACAATTTTGGCACCCGATCCAGACTTCAGAATCTCCATAAAACGTATGTGTATATACCACACGTAAGGGTATATATGTACACAAATACATCTCCAGCAGACACAATCAGTATATACGTGCACATGCACTAACAAGTATATCATATATATGTGTGTGTATAAATATATGATAGAAAGGAGTGACAGGAACTGGATGTCATGTGGAAACACACACACACAGGTGAGCCAAGGAGAAGTCACAGTGACTGTCACCTACAAACAGGCTCCAGGTTCCCACTCAGTCTGCAGCGAGGTTCACACAGGGCCCGTCTTGTGACCCACCTTCCCTGAAAACATACAGCATGAGAATTCTAACACATCACACCTGCCACTGGGTTTTTCACTTATGAGGAAAATATTACCTTGGAACTCAACTAGCTTTGAATCACAGACTCCTAAGGTCCTCTCGGTCCCTGCGTCCTCACAGAAAGACTACTCTTCCCCACAGGGACTGAATCTAAACACACTTCAGTTCTTGTCCCTTCTTCCCATCCTGAGAGCAGCCCTAAGTCCCCCCGCTTCAGACAAGCCTCCTCCAGCCTCTCCCCACACACTACCTACCTGTCATTTTCTCTGATGTCACTTCATTCTCTGCACATAACCAATCTCTGCAGGTTCCCCTATCATTTAATTAATTGGTTGTTTTGTGTGAGTTATTATCCCAACTGGTCAGGAACTTTTTAATGCAATGCATGCCCCTCTCACTCAGAAATATGATCATT
Source organism: Mellivora capensis (assembly GCA_004024625.1). Lineage (NCBI taxonomy): Eukaryota > Metazoa > Chordata > Mammalia > Carnivora > Mustelidae > Mellivora > Mellivora capensis. The sequence continues at coordinate 20,995 of PISX010026545.1, read as the reverse complement.
CAAGCAGCTATATTCCTGCAGACAGAAGTGAGTCTGAAGTCAGATGGTGGTTCTCCAGGTACTACCCATTCGGAGACATCCCAAATGCTCATCACCACAATGAGGGCTTTGCCTTACCTTGTTGTTGACAACAGACCTCGGGATGGCTGCTGCAGCTTCAGCTATCAGTAATGGGTATAAGAGAAAGAGCACTCATAAATCTAGTCTGTTTCTTTCGTTCACAGACAAAACTCCCCAGAAAGATCCCCAGCAGAATGACACATCGATGGGGTAGCTCTGGGACACAGGGTCACTGCTGACCTAGACAGACCTAAAAATAACAATAGTGGGGCTTCTCAATGATTATAGAAGACAAGATGCAGGTAGACAGGGTTGGTGATGATGTGCTGTCTCACCAAAGCAACTGTGTCCCCAGTGCTGCTCTGCCCAGGGAAGGAACCCAAGAAAGACTTGTGTCTTTTTTTTTTAAGACTTTATTAATTTCTTTGACAGAGATCACAAGTAGGCAGAGAGGCAGGCAGAGAGAGAGGAGGGGAAGCAGGCTCTCTGCTGAGCAGAGAGCCCGATGTGGGGGTCAATCCCAGGACCCTGGGATCATGACCTGAGCCGAAGGCAGAGGCTTTAACCCACTGAGCCACCCAGGCGCCCCGGAAAGACTTGTGTCTTATTCGCACTGATTTCTCAGTATGAAACCTATGAAAGAACGAGCTGGGTCTGAATAAATGTTTGTTGGGTGACTGTCCTCTTGTCTCTGTCTTTGAGGTAGGAGCTATCATCACACTAATTGATGTTCCAGCAGGCAGATCAAGTGAAACAGTTCCCGAGTCCGGTGTTCCCTGGTGCCCAGCCCCCAAACCACACCTATGACCACTAGCAACCCGGAGATATGAGCCCTGAGACCTCAGATGGGTCCTGCCTTCTCTTCACATGAGCCTATTCCTATTGTCATAGGTAATCTGACTCCTCTGACCTGGTCTGCATGCTGGCAGGAGCCCACAGAGATGAGCAAATCCTCCCCTGGAGCCAGCAGAGCATGGATCAAGGGGGATCGGGATGTGAGCAGTGGGTCATGAATCTCCACCTGGACAAAGGAGTTCCCTGCGCCTCCAGCTGCCAGTGTGGACCAGCCACTAGGGGGCAGAAGAGATCACCTGGCAAAGCCTCAGGGGTTTAACTGGGAGGATTGGTTACTAGCACCTGAGACCAGAAGGTTAAGGTATAGGTTTACTACACTATCACCTTTGCTCTGATGTAAAATTCTGACTCGGAGTCTCTCATCTCTATCCTGTGGAATTTGTCTCCGGCTCTAGCACACGTCCAGGACTTCATGACGCTCCACCCCACCCCCATTCCTGCTACACTCAGTCACTGTCAATCCTTGCTCAAGCCCTGGGTCTGCCCCTGACAGGGAGGGCACCCGGGGGATACTGAGGAACAGCATCTATGACCTGCCCCAGGAGCTCTCCCTTGGCACGGACTCCTACAGCACCTCAATGGTTCCCTAAAATTCCATGTACTTCTGGTAAGGGAGGAATTTTCTTCATGTTCTGATGTTCACCAATAAAAACCAGGAGTAGGACACACACTGACCTATGATCCTCTAGTACCAACAAAGGAAACATCCTATGATGGGTTCAGACAATGCAGACAAACTCCATTTCACAGTTCTGCTGTGACCAGGCCTGTCCAGGAGCCAGGTCAGGACATGGAGAGAGAGAGAGTTTGGACCCCAGACTATACGGACACAGGATGAAGGATAATCCCCTGGGTTGAGGGTGGGTCTGCAGGGGCTATCCCTCCCATCTCTGTTTCCCGTGGAGCTGAGCCCATTTCTAAAACCATGAGGCTCCTCAGCAGCAGCCCCAGAGCTCTGGCTCATTTGCATAACCAGCACCTGTGTCCAGCAAGGGGTTAAGAGAGGCCTGGGAGGAACCCTGCCCAGCTTAGGGCCTCAGGGAGCAAAATCGAGGGACCTGCACCATGGCCTGGACCCCTCTCCTCCTCAGATTCCTGGCTCACTGCACGGGTGCTGAGCCCATGCTCACACTCCCCCTTGCCCGGGTTCTGGCACAATCCTGGCCCTGATTCTGAGCTTAGAAGTGGACTGTCAGTAGGGGGCAGGATGATCAAGACCCTGCTGTGGGGTGAGAGGCTTGTGATAACCCCCCACTGTGTTCCCTCGCTTCTTCCCAAAGGGCTGCACCTGCCCAGAGAAACAGGGGTGGGTGCTTTTCATTTGTTCAAAGGTTCAATCTACCAAGCATGTCCAGGGGGCCCAGGAACTAAGATGACAGCAAGGTGGGTATGGCCTAGGGAATTGAAAGAGCTCAAGCCAAGGAGGTGGGCACACACAGGGGATGATACCCTGGCTGGAACCCCACCTCTCATTTTCTCTCTCGCAGGCTCCAGGGCCTCCTGTGTGCTGACTCAGCCTCCCTCGTGTCAGTGAACTGGGGACAGATGGTCAGGATCACCTATGGGGGAAACAATATTGGAAGTACAAGTGTTTACTGGTACCAGCAGAAGCCGGGCCAGGCTCCTGTGCTGATCATCTATTATAGCAGCAGCCGGCCCTCAAGGATTCCTAAGCGATTTCCAGGCACCAACTCGGGAAACACGGCCACCCTGACCATCAGTGGGTCCCAGGCTGAGGATGAGGTTGACTATTACTGTCAGGTGTCACACAGCTATGAAGATCCTCACAGTGACACAGACAGAAGGGGAAGTGAGACACAAACCCCTTCTCCACCTGTGTCACACTCTCCTCCAGCCTCAGGAGGCCTGTGCACAGAGCACTAATCACTTCTGGCCCACCTCCCTTCATATGAGATTCCCCAGAACTCCCTCCCCCTCCCCATCCATCCTTCCTGGCACCCCTGCACAGGGGTGTCAGGAGAGCATTTACAGCTGATGGCACTAGGCTGCCCACTTCTCTGGGCCTGGATCAACGGGGGACAAGGGCATTGGGAGAAAAAAACACAGGGAGACTTTCATCCAGTGGTCATGGTCTCATCATTTCCATGTGTGGTCAGGAGCTACTGCTCTCCCAACCGACCAGGATTAAAGCCCAACATGTCCAAGCTCAGCTGAGCTCCTGAAGCCCTAGGGACATGGGTGGAGCCTCTTCTACCCCAGTGGAACAGACAGGTACAGTAGACACTGAGGTGTCACCCATATCTCCGAGGCTCTCTATTTGGTTCCTTTGATCTACGTGTCTGTTTTTGTGCCAGTGCCACACTGACTTGATGATGACAGCTTTAGAATAGTGCATGAAGTCCGGAATTGTGATATCACAAGCTTTGGTTTTCATTTTCAACATTCCCCTGGCTATTCTGGGTCTTCTCTGATTCTATACAAGTATTAGAATTCTTTGTTCCAGTTCTGTGAAAAATGTCGGTGGTATTTCGTCAGGGATTTCATTGAATGTGTAGATTTCTCGGGGTAGCATAGACCAAGGATATATTTTCTTCCCACCCATTAACGTGGAATGTTTTTGCATTTCCTTGTATCTTTTCTCAATTTCTTTCAAGAGTGTCCTGTAGTTGTTAGAGTACAGAACCCTTACCTTTTTGGTTAGGTTTATTCCTATGTATCTTATGGGTTTTGGTGCAAATATAAATGGGATTGATTCTTTAATTTTCCTCTCATCTGTCTCCCTGTTCAAAAGGCAGCTAATTTCTGTGCATTGATAGTATATCCTGGCACATTGTTGAATTGCTGTATGAGTTCTAGCAATTTGGGGGGGGAGTCTTTTAGATTTTCCAGATTTTCCAGATTTTCATTCTGAACGACAGCCTTGCTGGATAGAGTATTCTTTGCTGCATGTTTTTCTCATTTAGTGCCGTGAATATATCTTGCCATGCTTTTCTGGCCGGCCAAGTCTCTGTGGATAGTTCTGCCTCCGGTCTAATGTTTCTAGCCTCGTAGATTATGGACCTCTCATCTCAAACTGCTGTTGGGATTTTGGCTTTATCTCTGAAGTTTGCAAGCTTCACTATTACAGGCTGGGGTGTTGATCCATTTTTATTGATTTGGGGAGGTCCTCTGTGCCTCTGGAACTTGAATGCCTCTTTCCTTCCCCAGATTTGGGTATTTCCCAGCTATGATTTTCTCAACTACACCTTCTGTCCCTCTCTCCCTCTTTCTTCTTCCTCTGGGCCCCAATTATTGTAATAGTCTTCCACTTTACGGTATTGCTGATTTCTTGAGGCCTCCCCTCATGACTCATTAGTTGTTCTTCCCTCTTTTCCTCAGCTTCCTTACTTTCCATCATTTCATCTTCCATGTCAGTGACTCTCTTCCACCTCATTTACCCCAGTTGTTAGAGTGCCCATTTTCAACTACATATCAGTTAAAGCACTTTTCATTTCAGGCTGATTAGATGTTAGGTATTTTATTTCTACACTAAGGGATTCTCTAGTGTCTTTTATGCTTTTTTTCAACCCCAGCTAGTATCCTTATAATCATTGTTCTAAATTCTACATCCGGACATTTGACTTAATCCATATTAATTAAATGTACGCCAGAGAGAACTACTTCTGATTCTCTCTTTGGTTGTGAAATTCTCCTTCTTGTCATTTTGTCCAGAGAAGAGTACATGAACAAGAGAACAAAATCAAAAATATCAACTATGACCCCTGTGAAATATACATTAGACAAACACAAAGAGATCAGAAACCAAAAAAGTGAAAGTGTGGGCAAGAAGAAAGAATATAATCTAAAACACCCCAAAACTGAAAGTTAAGAAAAATATATTACAAAAATAAAATTGAATAAGGTGAGGGGAAGCTAAAAATGAAAAAATGTATCCATAAAATGTAAATGTAAAGGGAAATTTTAAAAAGACTTAAAAACAATGAGTTGATAAAGTAAGAAGCTAGTTGAAGAGAAAAAAAAGAAAAACATTTTTAAAAATAGTCAATAATCATGAGAAAAACCATCAAATTCTATGTATTATTTTCCCACACAACAGGTGTTTTTCAGTTCTGTGTGATACAGAAAGTTGGTATTAGCCTGATATTCCTGCTTGTCTTCTGGGGAAGAGATCTGCTGGGAAGATTCAGAGGTGTCTTTGCCCTGTGGAGTTGCACCACCCCTTGCCAGGGGGCCAACTCAGTGTAAGCTGCTTCAGCTGCTCTATGAGGCTTTTGTTTCCTGAAGCCTTTCTGCACCTCAGTAGAGGATGAGACTGAAAATGGCAATGGCCCAGATTCCAGCCCCTGAGCTGAAAGATTGTGGTCCCCACTCTTCTGTTCACCCTCAGGGAAAAGGAGTCAGTCACTTTTCTGTGCACCAAACTCAGCAGATTCCTGCAGTGTGCACCCACACTGCTCCTCTGGTGGAAGGAGGGAGTTTCATGGCACTTCTTGTGGCCACTTGTTAGGCCCTTACTTGGAGAGCTGTGGCCTGATCATGCCATGGTTCATGGTTTATGTAACACAGAGCCCACTCCTGGATTGCTGTTTGCAGCAGGCTTCCCCATCCCAAAAATTGGAACTCTGCACCACTCAGGCTCCCCTGGTCTTCTTGTGACCCCATGAATCCTGAGACCACACTGTCCCACCCAGGATTTGGCCCTGCTTTGCCACCGGAGCACAAGTTAGGCATGGACATCCCTCACCAGAGCTGACTTCTATAAGTTCCAATTTTGCAGTCTCTGTTCTATCACTTTTTGGAAACAGGCTTACAGAGGCTCCATCTCCCCATGGTTTATCTTCCAACATATCTCCTCTAATTCACTTTTGCACAACTCCTACCTTGTACAAAGTGGTCACAATTTATAGAGTTACAGCAATTCTTTTCTTCAATCTCTGGTGAAGTCTGTAGGTGTTCAGAATGATCTGAGAGCTATCTAGCTGAATACCAAGGTCTAGATGAAACAAAGGTCCCCTACTCTTCCACCATCTTCTGCCCTCTCCAACACACTCTATTCTTAAACCATTTTGTCCATGTCACTACAGGATCTAGGAACTGAACCAAGCTCCACTGACCAGAGCAGGACAGTTAAGACCCATGTCCCACGTGGCCAAGTAGGACCTAGGAAGATAAGCAGAGGAAGTGAGATCTCCCAAGGTGGCCTGAACCCCAACCCTGTAAAGCTCAGTGAGCACACGGTCCCATGAGTGGGGGGATGCTCCCCAAAATGCAACTGCAGCTGCAGCAGATCCAGGTGGGGCCCGGGCATCTGAAGGTGGAACAGCTCCCAGCCACTCCAGTGGTGTTCGTCCTCCAGACACATCTGAGTACTTTCAGCCCTGTTCCTCTTCTCCTCCTAGCACAGGTGAGAGGGCCACCAAGAGGCACAGTGGGAGGCACAGCTTTTCTGTCCTCCTTCCCAGCCAGGGTCCATGGGGTTGGGCCCTGCCCTTATCTGTGTTCACACTGATCCCTCACCTCAGGGCTGGGTCGCTCATTGCTGACTCAGCTTCCCTGTCTTCTCCAGCTCCTCCAAGCACATGGACCCTGGATGGGAAGGAGGACAGAACGGCTGTGACTGTGCCTCTCACTTGTGCAGGGAAGGGCTGGGAAGCAGGGCTGAAAGTGCTCAGATGTGTCTGGAAGACCAACACTACCAGTTGGGCTGGCAGCTGTTCCACCTGCAGTTGCCTGGTCTCCACATGGACCTGCTGCAGCTGCAGCTGCATCTTGGGGAGCACCCCCCACCTCAGGGGACTGTGTGCTCACTGAGCTTCACAGCGTGAGGGTTCTTGGCCACCATGGAAGTTTTTACTTCCTCTGTTTATCTCCCTAGGCCCTACTTGGCCACCTGGGACATGGGGCTTAACTGTCCTGCTCTGGTCAGTGGAGCTTGATTCGGTTCCTACTTTGTGATGTGGAAAATGGATTAAGAATAGAGTCTGTCAGAGAGGATGGAAGATGGTGGAAGAGTAGGGGACCCTTTTTTCACCTAGTCCCTGGATTTCAGCTAGATAGCTCTCAAATCATCCTGAACACCTGTGGACTCAGCCAGAGGTCAAAGAAAAGAATTATTGCAACTCTATGAAGAGTGACCACTTTCTGCAAGGTAGGAGATGTGCAGAGGTCAATCAGAGGGGATATATGAGGTGATAATCCATGGGGTCATGGAGCTTCTGTAAGCATGTACCAGAAAGTGATACAGCAGAGACTGCAAAATTGGACTTATTACCTGGAAATTGCCTTTCACCACAACTGATACATCTCTCTGTGCCCAGAATGATTATCTGAGGAGAAAACTCCATGCTGGCCCTGAACTGGATTGGAATCCCAGGTCCCTCAACTTTGTCCTGTACTTTCAGATCCTCTATCCTCCCCACCCCACTGAAGGGCACAATGAGGTTCTACACAGGTCTCTTCCTGACTTGAGCAGTGACAGAGTCCCCTGTTCAATAGGAACTATATCTTGTTCATGCAGAGTGCCAGGATAGAATGGGTGCTAGACATAGCAGCAATGTCCACAGTAGCCAAACTGTGGAAAGAGCTAAGTTTCTCTTCAACAGAGGAATGGATAAAGATGTGGTTCATATAGATAATGGAATATTACTGAGACATCAGAAAGGATGAATACCTACCGTTTCCATCAACAGGGATGGAACTGGAAGGGATTATGCTAAATGAAATAAGTCAAGCAGAGAAAGACCATTATAATATGGATTCACTCATATGTAGAACATAGGGAACAGAACTGAAGACCTTGGGTAAGGAAGGGAAAGCTGAATGGGGAGAAATCAGAGAGCGAGACAAACCATGAGAGACTCTTGACTCCAGGAATCAAATGGAGAGTTCAAGAAGGGATGGGGGTGTGGGGAGGGTGTAACCAGGTGATGGGTATTAAGGAGGGTATGTGTTGTTATGAGCACTGGGTGTTACAAACAACTAATAATCCTTGAATATTACATCAAAAACTAGTGATGTACTATATGTTGGGTAACTGAACATTATTCAAAATATAATGTGTGTTCGGGGAACACACGATGAGTAGGGCCCAGACCTAGGACAAGCCTGACTCTTACTGTCAGGTGTGGGACAGCAGTGTTGATGCTCACAGGGACACAGACAGCGAAGTGACACACAAACCCCTTCCCTGTCTGTGTCACATTCTCCTCCAGTCCTAGGAGGCCTGTAAGCAGAGCAGTGAGCAGATGAGACCATGGTACCCACACATGTGATCCCCAGGGTTCCCTCTCCTCAGCTCTCCAGGCAGGCCCTGTACAGGAAGGTTCGTGAGTGAACTGGGACCTGACAGGACTAGGCTGCCCTGCTTGTCTGTGTGGATATGACTCAGGGACAGAGGGCCTGGGTAGATGGAAAGGCAGAGACTTTCATTTCCATATTGTGCTCACTAGGCTATATTTTTACCCAATTGCCCAGGATTCGAACCCAGAAATTTCCAGCTCAGCTGAGCTCTTGAAAGCCTGGTCCATGGCAGCTGGGAGTCTGAGTGGAGCACACAGGGCAGTGGACACTGTGGGGTCACCTACATCCCCTCTTCTGAGATCACTCACCCACAGACCCCTGCAGGAGGCCCTTGAAGCTCACAAGCAGCTCCACACAGAGAAGTGCTATCCTTCAAATATCTGCCTCCCCAGGTTTCTGCTTCTGTTCAGAGAGGTTCTGTTGAATGACGGCCTTAGTCCAAGATCCCACGAGCTTGCCCAGGTTCAGATGTCCGGAAAGGTCCCAGATTTATAGCTCCCTACAGGAGGGAGACCTCACCTGATGGCTCACTGTGGGTCTCTTCTCCGGCCCAGTCTGACCTCTCCAGCTACTTCCAGATTTCCAGCACATGAACTTCTTCTTCTCTGAGTCTGCTTCCAGGAACCCAGTCCAGGAAGGCAGCCATCCCCAACAGGGCCCTCGGAGACCTGAGAAGGCCAAAGCGTCCCCACAAAGCTAGGGTTTCTCAACCAATCACCAATGTGCTTGTCCAATCCCCAGACAGATCGGATTCTTCCTTGTATTTTTATACATTGAAAGAAGATCCAAACACACTAGGTATTCTGAGTTCTGACAGATAGTTGGAGAGTCACATCCATTTTGATGGTGAAAGGGGGATGATGGGGCAGTTGCTGCTGCCAACACAGTGGCCAGAAGAAACACAACCACGGGGGTGAGACAAACAATGGACCTTCCTCACTTCTACCCCCATATCTGTGCAAGAATCTCTCTTTATCCCCACCCTACCCAGACATATGGACAGACAAAAATTCTGTGAAACACAGCTCAGCCTGTCACTTAATAAGTGACACTTAATAAGACACTACAGTCCCCCCTCATCCACATGAAATCCAACAAGTTCCCCACCAACCTAAACACCAAGTAAAGAGAATGTTGGCAGCCATGTTTCCACATAACATGACAAAACTCTCCAGGAAACAATTACAAACATATTCACCATTTCCCCACAAGAGGATATAACATATATCTTTGTCTCCTAATGATCTTTATTTTTGTCCCAGCTGACTTGATATCCTACAACTTCAATACTGAGTTATTTTATTCACTATTGTTAACAACTCTACATTACACGATAATAGGGTGAAACATGAGAACAAAATAGAAACACATGATGAGTATATATCCAAACACATTCATGTCAACATAACGAAGACACACTTGCTACTTCTATCTGGCTCATTTCTGCCTCTACAGTGTGGTCAGTGTGGTGTCTATAATTACTTTCTTCACTTCTCACTCCACATTTCCCTTCCCTCAGCAAATACCTGAGCTTGTCCTGATCCTCACCAGTTACGACCACCAAACCTTCATTCTGGAAGATGGGTCCATTATCTGACCTTGCTGCATTGGGGTGTGGTGAATTGATGACTGTAATCACAGTCCTGGGGTATGCTAGGGGATCTCCTAAATCCCTATATTCCTGCTTACCCCGATTGTCTTGTAGACACACAACTGCTCCATGGTAGTCATCATGACGCACCCAGCAGTGCCCCTAGTTTGAGTCCCTGCCAGGTGGAGTCTGACAGAGTCCCTGTCAGATTGGGTCATAACACAATCTCCACAACCAGAGCAGGGCAGTCTACCCCATCTATCCCGCCCTGGGCAGGCTCTGCTCAAAAGAGCCCAGGGTCTGAATCCAGCACACCTGAGCTCTATTCCTGGACCTACCTCACTTTCCTCTGTTTTCCTGGAAAACTAGCCTCTCTGGGTACTCGCTTCACCTACTGTGAAATGGGGAAAATCTACTGATGTGAGAAACACTCTTCATCAAATTAATGCTATAAAATATTGAAGAGTTTAATTAATAAGGCAAACATAGTGGGGTTTCAGTGAGGTACCCTTGGTGTTGGAATCTCCTGTCTGCCTCTGTGTGTACACAAGGAAAAGTTTTCAGCTCTTCTGTAGTCTGTTTCATGTGCAATTATATCCAAGTCTGAATTAAGATGATTCCCAATTCACAACCACAGACAGGGTAGTTCAAAATCCTCCCACACCAATCTCCACGGGATGTGAGTTGTCATAAAACCAATAGTAGTAAAAATAGCAGTAATTAAAGTAAAGCTTTGCTTGTCCAACTGAACTTAGCACTGGAAACATCACCTGTTGTTCCGATGACCCAACTGCAGAGATATGGATGTAGGAAGCATCAGTCCTGATTCCTAAATACACGGGAACCTGGCGGCCATGAGACATCACACAGGATTGTCTGCACACTGACCCTTTTCAAATGCACTACACTGCACCCTGCACTCTCCTTTCAGAAACAGGACAGGAGGCTAGGCCAGGGCATTTCAACCCTGGGACAAGTAAAGGAATCACACCTGTCCTACTTCCTGTACATGTATGTGACCTTCTATGCTGGGCTGAGGAGGGCAGAGCGGCAGCTTATGTGGAAGCCTGAAAACCATGGTCCACGCCCTTTCTAAGGCAATAGGTGCTATGGGGTGACCTGCAGGAGGGAAGCTCCTGGTCTGAGTCCTCCTCCACCAGCAGGGGGCAGCAGAGCTGCAGCAGGAGGAGCAGGACAGAAGCTGGAGCTGCCCAGGCAGAGCCTCACAGGGACACCAGACCAGGGGGTCAGCAAGTTGTCTGAGGTTCAGTTCTCAGAGGTGTTCAGGATGATCCATTCTGACTCCGAAGGCTTCAAGGACCATGTTCTGAGGGTCAGACACTGACAGCTGTCCTGACACAGTGAGCACCTCACCTGGAGATTCAGGTCCCCTCTCTGTCCATCATTGTGCCCAGGGCCTGACTTCCTTCTGCTGGGCACATCCAGAGACACACTGATGACTCACACTCTGCCTCTCCTTCCCCACCTCCACCCCAACTCAGACCTGGGGCTGCAGCTCCTTTGTTCAAGAGCATCTCAGGGGGCAGGAGGCAGAGAACTCGGGGACCCTGGTCCCTGGAAGGAGCATCCGCAGCCTCCTTCTGAGACTGTCTCCTGAGTGACGTGATTATCATGGCTGCAGGGACCATGGCTCAGGCTCTTGAGCTCACAACATATGGGAACATGTGATCATGTGGATCCTCACAAGACTACAAACTTTGAAGTCGTTTCTCATGGTTTCAGGCCCTTTACACAGGTTTGCATGAAACACTGATGAAAAACTTAAAAGGAATCAAATGGCTGACGATGCCAGTTGCTGGTCTGCTCTGAGATGGGGGCTGTCATAAAGACAACAGCACCATGTGTAAAAAGACTAGAAATCCTGATGAATCTTAGCAGCAGGTGTTTGTTTAACAAGCAAGCACCCACTTTTGTAAGTGATGAACGAACCACAAAATGAGAACGTTTCCTATTCTGTTGACATGCCAAGGATGGGATCACAGTGTGTCTCGGGGATGCAGAGTGGACCTGAAGCAGGAGGAGGAAGGTAAGGAAGCCACAGGACTACCATTTCCTGAATCAGTGTTGTCCGCATGTCCCAGAGGAACAAGGTGAAGCCTATGGCCAGGCCCCTGCAAGTCCCTGAGCCAGCCCTGGACAGACCCCAGGCAGATGGGATCCCAGCAGGAGCCTTAGGTTATAGGACAGACTCTGTGCTGTCTAGGGTACTTGAGGCAGGCCTCTGGGGAGGAGAATCAGACACTCTAGCAGAGGAAAGCACCTGGCTGAGGCCCGTCTCCTGCTGCTGTGATAACAGAGAATAAAGCAACTGGAAGGAGCCCAGCCATGCTGCTGTGGGGAAATCAGACTTCTTATGGGTGACTGCATTAGTACGCTAGGGCTGAGAGAACAGAGCCCCACAAACTGGAGGGAAGGAGCTGATGGTAGAAATGTATTGTCTCGCAATTCTTGAGGTCAGCAGTCTGGGACCAAGGCACCGGCAGATTGGTGGTTGTTTTGAGGCTGTGAAGGAGAATCTGTTTTGTGCCTCTCTCTTCCAGATCCTGGGGGTTCTCTGACAATCTCTGGCATTCCTGGGCTTGTCGATTCCTTCTCTAACTTCAGAGGGTGGCCTCCCCTGTCAGAATCTGTCTTCAAATTTTCACTCTCATAAGAACACCAGTCCAATTGGATTAGGGCCCAGCCTTCTCCAGTGCAACCTCATCTTAATTTAACCAATTACGACTGCAATGATCCTATCCTGAAATCAGGCCCAGTGAGAGATGCTGGAGGTTAGGACTCAAACATACATTTGGGAGCTGAGGGACCCACAAGTGTCCCTGCCATGGTTGAGCACTCCCTCCCCTTGGGGAATTCTGCAGGTTGCATGGGTTCCACAAAGCTCTCAGCGATCAGGTGGGGCAGAACTAACAGCCCAGAAGAAGTCCTGACTGTCCCTGGCCCATCTATATGTCTGGGCATCCAGGCTCCATCCTTGCCCTCTGATTATCACCACAGTGAGCAAATATCTGACATCTGGCCTCTATATTCTCCCATGTAGGTCAGAAGTGAGACAGGATCTCATCATCATCAGGAGGTGGGGTACAGTGCCTGCTGCCTGCCTGATGGAGTTCCCCCAAGACACCAAGATGATCTGCTTCTCCTCCAGCTGCATGTGAAGGGCCTTCTGAGCCCATCTCAGCTCTGCTGTGGACATGGCATGTCTAGAGCCTGCTAAACCCCCATTGTGCTTCTCTGACCCCTAGAGGGATCAGTGTGAGGAGCCCCAGTGTCTCTTCCTGAGCCTCTCTTCCCTCAGTGCCACCACCCCATCCCTGAGGCCCATCAGCCCTCCCCTGCCTACCCAGGCCCCTGTGCTACCCTCTGTGGTCGGGTCAGAGGATGCACACTGTCAACCTGCATAATTCAGGTTTGCAGTTTCTACAGAACTAGGTTCTCTCTCCCAGAACTAGGACGTCACAGGTAGGACTAACTCTAGTGAGACGATGGGGATGACATGACACATATCACAAGGTCTGAAGAAGCAGGAAGTAGTTCTGCTCTAGTTCTGCTGGGACATCCTGTGATGTCTCTGTTGAAGAACCAGGACCATGTCCCTGGGCCTGTGACCCAGTGAGGAGGATGGCAGCCTGAGAGGATGTGCCTCTTGTGACCTGTGCAAGGGGTAGTGCCTCTGGGGGCCTGTGTGTGTGTGTGTGTGTGTGAGAGAGAGAGAGAGAGAAAGATTTTAGTGTTGCCAGGAAATTTTGCCCATTTTCAATGTCCCAAACCCAAGACGTGTTATGTTTCCACAATTTCCCTCCATCCTCTAAACTCCAGAGACTTTTTTTTATATCATGTTTAAGGATAAAGGATATTAAAAGGAGCAGGAGAAGTAAAGATTTATACGTGCTTACCACATATGAACCACGACTCCAAGGACTTCCAATTTATTGAAATTTTTAATCATGAATACACTACAAAAAAGCATTCTAATTATCATCCCAATTCACAAATGCAGAAGCTGAGACATATAGGGTGTGTAAGTTGCCTAAGGTCGAAGCCAGAAAGTGGCCAAACCAACAGCTAACCAATGTCTTCTTCCCCCAGAATCCCTGGCCTTCATCATCATCCTATGGCCTCTTACGCTTTCAGACTAGGACATGGCCTCTTCTTAATGCTCAAGAAGGTTGTCTCCTTCTTCAAAAGCAAGTGACTGCTACTGGGACTTTGCAGAGCAGCCCATCCAACGGAAATAAGTTTCCTACCACATTCATAATTTAAAATTTTCTAGTAGCCACATTTTTTAAATGAGAAGAAATGAGCAGAACTTGTTACATAGTACACTTTGTTTAGTTCAATTTCTTGAAAATATTATCACATCAATATTACATATTGATTTACATATAAAATTTGATTTACATATAAAAATGTGTTTTTATGTTATTTTTTATGCAATGTCTTTGAAATCTGGTGGGTCCCCCAGAACTACAGCACTATTCTATTGGGACTACCCACATTTAATAGTTCACAGGTATGCATGGCCTGTAGGAGCCATAGACAGAGCAGGTTGAATGCATAAGGTTTCCTTAAGGTAACTATCCCTTCAGTATAGACTCAGAGCCAGCAGGCTGTTTTTCCTTGGGAAACAATGATTGCAAAACTGTGAAGATCTGATCATCTTCAGAATACATCCTGGGATGACACAGAATGAAATGAAGGAGAGAGGGTGCTGACCAGAGGGGCCTAATAGGTTTGGGATGAGGGGAGAGGGACCATGGTGAGGAGATGGGGCAGGGAGGGGACTGGAAGGGCAGGCCCTGGGACATCTCCTGGATTGGAACCTTGACCTACTCATCACTGTCATGGCAAATGAGAAATGAGAAAATCACGTAATCTCTCAATGTTAGATTCTTCATTTAAAAGACTGGAGGAAAATTGTGCCTTGAGCATAAGGCAACTATTTTTATTGTGTCTCATTCACTGGAACCTGTACACATTCACCAAAGGTTTAGCACCTACTGAGGGCTCAGAAGTAGTCATTTTGTTAAACTAGCAATACACTAGGGTTACATTCATCCCAGGGGACCCAGGGAGGAACTGTGGGTCTCGTTTTCATACCCCAGTAAGTCCAAATCCCTTGGGCTGTGCTCAAGTGCAAAGGGTATGACTGATGCTTCCATTGATGATTCTTGTGTAAAATCAACTCTCCACTTTAGAAACCCACACCTGCTCCTACTTCTAACCTCAGGAAATTACCAGTATGAGGCTCTTAAACTCAGGGCTCAAACAAGAGCTCACACAGACACACTGAAGTATGGAAAGTAGATTTGCATCTGATGCTCCTCCTTCCTTGAGCTGCAAAAACAGGATAAAATGGGAGTTTGAAGACTTCAGTCACAACAGCACCGCCCAACAGAAGAGTTCTATGAAGTTCCTCTTCACCATGGACTGGGTTCCCTTCTACCTCCTGCCCTTTATTTTCTCCACAGGTCAGGGTTCCACCTCTTTGACATTTCCCTCTAAGTACAGTGCCCAGGGAACCCTGTCTAGTGTCCAATTAATTCAGCATCATTCTCGTGTTTTGTGTTTCCAGGTTTCTGTGCTTTGCCTGTGCTGACTCAGCCTCCATCTGCATCTGCCTCCCTGGGATCCTCGGTCAAGCTCACCTGCACCCTGAGCAGGGAGCACAGCAATTACTATGTTCACTGGTATCAACAGCAACCAGGGAAGGTCCCTCAGTATCTGATGAAGGTTAATAGTGATGGAAGCCACAGCAAGGGGGACGGGATCCCCAGTCGCTTCTCGGGATCCAGCTCTGGGGTTGACCGCTACTTAACCATCTCTGACATCCAGTCTGAGGATGAGGCTGACTATTACTGCGGTGAGAGCCACACAATCGATGGCCAAGACGGTTAAGCCACAGTGATACACCCAAAGGGGAAATGAGGCTAAAACCTCCCGCTCTGTCTCTTCTCTTCCCCATGGGGACTCAGGGGGAGCTGCTGCATGCCCCTCTCAAGGGCCCTGAGACCTTTGACTCTCCCTGGAAACCCTGTCATCCCGCACAAAATCCCAAGACACCATTACAAAGAGACAGACACAGGGACGAACTTAGGTCGTTTTGACAACAGAATATGCTCTTTAATTTGCCATACTGCTGGGAAAGACCAGATCAGCCCAGACAGGAAAATGACCATGAGAGAGTACCTGGTCTGAGATGACCCCATGAGCCATCAGACCATGTGCATCCATAACAGGTCTCTGCTTAGAGAATGGACAGAGATCTCAGAGTTCTGCAGTTTACCAAGGAGGTTGGTTGAGTGAATACCATCACTATAATTTCATCATGAAGCATAATAGGATGCTTGCCAGTGATGAATGTTCAAAAGGAAACATTTGGTCCATGAGGGAAGTATGCCACAGAGTCTTAAGCCCATGGTGGGTGCAGAGCTGGGGTCTAGTAAGAAAGCAGAATGCATGTTAGAATATCTCTGCCAGGACCAACATGGAGCATGGTTTGGGTCTCTCCATCGGTACTCAATTCTCAATTTTTGGTGCCAAGAATGAGTCCACAATGCTGCCTACAGGACTTTTCCAGGTTCTGCTCAGAAACACAGCTACTGGTATAACAGCAAGGCATGGTGAAGGGGGTACACCAAAGTGATAAATATATTGACTCCCCTGGCTCTCAACCCTGTGAGTGATCCATCTCAAATGCATATAATGGGAGGGGGCCAGATTACTGGACATGTTGATCTCCTCCATAGATTTTCTGGTATCTGAAAACCAGCATCTTTCACACACACACACACACACACACACACACACACACACTTCTGTGTTAACATTGAGCATCTGTATTGATCAAGGTAACCCTGGTCCCTGGGCATAGACCTGAGCAGGGTTGGGAGGAATTGTGCTGCTGGATCCCAGAAACTCTGGCCTGGTCCCCTTAGTGAGTGATGCAGCTCTGAGATGGAAAATCCAGGAGTTGCCCATAGCCTGGAAACTTCCACGAGGGTAGAAGGAGAGAAGGCAGCTATTTCTCTAGAGACAGAGTAGGCAAGGGTAAAAGAAGAGCAGGAGGAGAGGTGAACAGCAGGCCTCAGACTTGCTGTGACTTCTTTCAAGTACATGGTGGGCTGAGTCACAGGGAATTACAGGCTTCTCTTACTCACTCCAGTAAAGGACTGTTTTCTACCAAGGGTTTGCAGAGATTGTGTCCCAAAAAAGGACTCCCACAGGTCCCTCTAGTGGGATTTTCCTCACCACATACATTGTAGTCCAGAGGATGGTAGGGAAATAATATCCAAACCCACACAGTGAATCATCCCACCTCCAAAGGACCCACCTGGGGCCTTCTGGTGTTGATGACTTGGAAGAAAATAACCCAGTAGGCATGGACAGACAGACAGATGGACAAACAGTGAAAACAATGAGAGGGAATGGAAAAGGAAGGCAGAAAAGAGCATTCCCTCTTGTGCTGAGAGGGTAACCAATCAATGAGGGAGCAACAACTACAAAGTGTTGGTTAAAGGGGTCAAAGGATCCCATTAGTGGAAATTACTATTTGTCAAGTTTATAACAGGATCAGGGTTTCAGTAAGAGACCACTGGTGAGCTCTTGTCCTGTAGAAGTGAGTAAGGGAAGTGTCAAGAATGAGTGTCTCCTCCTGCATTGTTCCTCATCAGTAATTTTTGGCTTCACAGATTGCCAGCTGATCCTGAGGCCAGGAATGAAAGTTTTTGTCAGAAGTTCTTATGTAGCTTGTGGCCTTAGCAGAGTCCTCAGGAATAGAAATCCTTTAGTCCCATTGTCTCATTGGGGGAATCTCTAGGGCCTGATGAGACACTTATTATTTAACACAGGGAGCACCTGAAACAGGTGATAAGATCTAGCCAGGAGAGATGGAGGGGATGCCACTAACACTGTGAGGAGAGGCCAGGCAGGCTGAGCCACCAGTGAGAGTATGTTCAAGGAGGTCTCCTTTCCACACGGCTCCCCTACTCATTCTGCGTATACCTTCCTTCTTCCCTTCCGTCCCCTCGCCTAACCCACTTCTCACTAGTTAAACAATGATCTCACACTCACTATCTTTCCCTGGAGATGTCTGGAATACTCCCCACGAGTCATATTCTACTCAATTCTTTATCTTCCACTGTGTGTTCCTTTTTCATGTATTCTACCATATACGGATGCAAGATGTATCAGTCTTGATTCCTAAATACACAGGAATCTGGTGCCTGTGAGACATCAGGATTGTGTCATTATTGACCCTTTTCAATGCACTACACTGAAACTTGCACTCTCCTTTCTGAAAGAAGATAGTGGGCTAGGCCAGGGCATTTCAACCCTGGGACAAGTACGGGAATTGCACCTGTCCTGCCTCCTGCACCGTGTATGTGACCTGTCTGTGCCGGGCTGGGCAGGGCAGGGAGCGCAGCTGCCTGTGGGAGGCTGGAAACCCTGGTCCACACCCTTTCTTGGGTGACAGGTGCTATTGGGTGACCTGCAAGGTGAAATTCACTGGACTGAATCCTCCTCCACCAACAGGGGACAGCAGAGCTTCAGCAGGAGCAGCAGGACAGAGTTTGGGCTGCCCAGGACACCAGGCCTGGGGGGCAGCAGGGGTCCAGGGTTAAGTCCCCAGAGACTGTTGGGATGGTCCATTCTATCTTCTCAGGCTGCAGGGACCTTATTCTGAGGGTCAGACACACAGAATATTGATGGGAGACCTGACACACTGGGTGGGATATGCAGATCCTCTCAATATCCACCAGTGTTCCCAAGCACTGACTCCTCTGTGCTGGGCATGTCCAAGGACGCCCTGACCACTCACCTTCAGCTCACCTTTCCCTCTTCCAGGCTGCAGCTCCTTGCTCGGAAACAGCTAAGGGAGGGAAAGCAGGGACCAGTGAGCCCCTGGTCCCTAGAAGGGGCATCAGCAACCTCCTTGTGAGACTGTCTCCAGAGAGAAATGGATGCTCCCTTCTCAAGCCTCAGCTATGGTCCCCAAATTGTCCTTGTGCAATGACAGGATCCGCTTCCTGCAGGGACACTGTCTCAAAGCCCAGATAATATCCAGACCCACACAGTGAATCCTCCCACCTCTAAACCCACCTGGGGCCTTCCCGTGTTACTGACTTGGAAGAAAATAACCCAGTAGGCATGGGCAGAGAGACAGATGGACAAACAGTGAATACAATGAGAGGGAATGGAAAAGAGAGGCAAATAAAGAGCATTCCCTCTTGTGCTGAAAGGGTAACCAATCAATGAGGGAGTGACAACTACAAAGCATTGATTAAAGGGGTCAAATGATTCCATTAGTGCCAATTACTAACTGCCAATTAGTAATTGGCAGTAATCCCATGCCAGGTGGGATCGTGTGAACTTGGGGACCCACACAAAGACTAGGAAGCTTCCAAAGATTTGTCATGCCCTTTATATGTTTACATGAAACAATGATGAAAAAAATTATATGGCCAATTTCTCTTGTGGGATGAGGGCTGTCACAGGGATTAAAATAGCCTGTGTCAATACAGAAGACATTGTGAGGAATCTCCAACAGCTGCTGGTTGGTTAACAAGTCAACTCCCAGGTAGAAAGGGATGCACGAGCCTCAGAATGAGAGAGTTTCCCAATGTGATGACATGACAAGCAGGCACCAGAGTGCAGTGGGGGCCAGACAGGAGATCTGAGGCAGGAAGAGGTGGGTAATGAGGGTACAGGAGCACCGGTCCTGAATCAGGGGTTGTCTGCAGGCTCAGAGGGCCAGCTAACCCATGGCCAGGACCCTGCAAGGCCCTGAGCCAGACCAGTGTAGACCGCAGGCACAGAGGTTTCAGACAGAGTCATAGCGTCAGATCCCAGGAATTTCACTATTGAAGCCAGACCTTGGAAACCAGGGCTGATTTTCCCACCAGAAAGCTCCATGAAGGAAGCCAGGGGCTCCTGCCTTCCTCCTCAGTCACCTACTCTGATCTCACAAGTGAGTAATCCAGTCAGAAAGCATGGAGAAAATATATTTGCATAAATACTAGCAATCACTGCCCCATGGGCCTGGAGGGAATAAGAGGAGCCTGGGTGAGCCTGCCCAGCTGTGGGGTCTCTGGAGGCAGAGCTCTGGGCATCTCCACCATGGCCTGGACCCTTCTCCTGCTCCCCTTTATCACTTTCTGCACAGGTGCACCCCAGGCCCTGCACACAAGCTCAGCCTTCATGGGACCTGAGCTGGGTCTTCCCCAAACTCTGAGCTCAGCACCAACACTGACTCTATGTTGGGTCCCTGGGAATGAGCCCCTGGACCACCCCAACCCCTCCTCTCCTGTCTTTTCAGGTTCCGTGTCCTCCAGTGGGCTGACTCAGCCACCCTCTGTGTCGGTGACCCAGGGACAGACGGCTACAATCACCTGCTCTGGAGATGTACTGGGGAAAAGATATGCATATTGGTACCAGCGGAAGACAAGACAAGCACCTGTGCTTGTGGTTAATAAAAATAATGAGCGACCCTCATGAATCTCTGACCGGTTCTCAGCCTCTAAATCGGGAAACACGGCCACCCTGACCATCAGCGGGACTCGAGATGAGGACGAGGCTGACTACTACTGTCAGTCCTATGACAGCAGTGGTAATGCTCACAGTGGCACAGGCAGATGGGGAAGTGAGACACAATCCCCTTCCCCGACTGCGTTGTGCTCTCCTCCAGCCCCCGGAGGACCGTGGAAAAGCACTGAGCAGGTCTGGCCCAAGCACCCAGCTCTGAGGTCCCCGGAGCTCCTCCCCCACTCTGCTCTCAGTCAGTCCTGCACCCACTGGGTCAGGAGACCATTTACCTGGCTGCACCAGGCTACCCTGCTCTCTGGGCCTGTGTGTGAATGTGGGCCGGAGGGCTTCAGTGGAGGAAAATCAGAGGGAGCCCTTTTGTCCAGTGCTCATGATCTCTGCATTTCCCTTGTTCTATGGGCCACTCGTCGCACAACGGACCAGGATTAGAGTCCAAATTTCCCAGAGCAGCTGAGCTCCTAAATCCCTGAAGCCATCAGTGTGAGCCCCCTGAGTGGAGAGGATGGGTACAGTAGACAGAGGGGTCACCCACATCCACTTATCTGGGCTCACACACCCACCCACTACTGCCTGGAACCCCTGACAGCTCACAGGGGGCTCCTCACTGGGAAGTGCTTCTGCTTCAGAAATCTGCCTCCCCAAGTTATGACCCTTCTCAGAGAG
>PISX010026544.1:7602-24423 GCA_004024625.1 Mellivora capensis | reverse complement strand
AGAGAGAGAGAGAGAGAGACAGGTGCAGGGGAGGGCAGAGGGAAAGAATCTCAAGCACACTGAACAGATCCCTGACACAAGGCTTCATCTCCTCTCCCTGAGATCATGATCTGAGTAGAAATCAAGAGTCAGTCACTCAAAGAACTGAGTCACCCAGGTGCATCCAGAGACTCTTGTATGTAAAGAATAAACTGAGGGTTGCTGGAGGGGAGGTAAGAGAGTGGTGGGCTAGTGCATGATGGGTAATTAGGAAGGTACTTGTTGTGATGAACACTGGGTATTACATGTAACTGATTAATATCTTTTTTTAATTTTTTAAATTTTTTAATTTCTTTTCAGTGTAACAGTATTCATTGTTTTTGCACCACACCCAGTACTCCATGCAATATGTGCCCTGCCTAATACCCACCACCAGGCTCCCCTAACCTCCCACCCCCCGCCCCTTCAAAACCGCTCAAGTTGTTTTTCAGAGTCCATAGTCTCTCATGGTTTGCCTCCCCTTCCAATTTCCCTCAACTCCCTTCTCCTCTCCATCTCCCCATGTCCTCCATGTTATTTGTTTTGCTCCACAAATAAGTGAAACCATAGGATAACTGACTCTCTCTGCTTGACTTATTTCACTCAGCATAATCTCTTCCAGTCCCATCCATGTTGCTACAAAAGTTGGGTATTCATCCTTTCTGATGGAGCCATAATACTCCATAATACTCCATAATACTCCATATGTGGTCCATAGTGTATATGGACCACATCTTCCTTATCCATTCGTCCACTGAAGGGCATCTTGTTTCTTTCCACAGTTTGGCGACCGTGGCCATTGCTGCTATAAACAGTTTTAATTTGAATCTCCCTGATGGCTAGTGATGATGAACATTTTTTCATGTGTCTGATAGCCATTTGTATGTCTTCATTGGAGAAGTGTCTGTTCATGTCTTCTGCCCATTTTTTGACATGATTATCTGTTTTGTATGTTGAGTTTGAGAAGGTCTTTATAGATCCTGGATATCAACCTTTTGTCTGTACTGTCATGATGAATATCTTAATTCCACTTCTGAAACCAATGTTACATTATATGGTAACCAAATACAATTTAAATAAAAACTTGGAAAAGAATGACAAAGAAAAAAAAACGTTTTCATGTATACTGTGGACATTTAATGGATGAAAGTATTGATGTTATTTCACTCACTACAGGTAATGAACTACACTCAGGTCAGGTGGTGTTAATAAGGGAAACTTGCTGGGGTGGGATATGGGAATTTCCTGTATTACCTTTCAGCATATTTCATCACCTAATCCTCTTCTAAATAATGTCTTTTATTCTAAAAAATCTGGACATGGGGATGGGGGACAAGATGGCGGGGAACTAGGAGGAGGCGCCGGTTCAACCCGTCCCCTAAAGTGAGCTGGTTACCTACCAAGGAACTCCGATCATCCATGAAATCAGCCTGAGATCAGAATTCTACATGTCAGGATCTCTATGGGGGCAGAAGACGCCAGTGGGCAGGTAAAGCGGAGTGGGAACATCAGACTGGCATCGGATAATAAACATCAGAATATAATCGGATACTAAAAATTGGAAGACAAACAAAAGGGGGAGGGAGCCACTAGAGGAGACTGATTCGAAAGTAATACCCCAATACGAGAGTGTCCTACGACTGGGGACCAGCATTAACTTGAAGTCTTATAGAAAGCACTCAAAAAGAACAAAGGATCTCGGGGGGAAATTGTGGGAATTGGAATGTTTAGGGACAGGGGCTTAAGTCCCCCACAGAGGACAGACACCCCTGGTGCTGAGCCAGAGAGAGTGCAGTGGAGAAACCAGGTCTTGGTCCCTGAGCTGAGAAGAGATCTCGTCAGAGCGCTTGGCATGTGGCAGGGGCTGGGATCCTCGCGGGGAAGAAACAATTTTTTGCATTCCCCACGCATGCGCCACACCGCGCTAGCAGAGCCTGAGATGCACTCCACCCCCTCCCCTGAGAGAGGCACGTGGCAGCGCCAGCCAGGTGCTCTCGGACCCAGAAAGTCTGAGTGCTCCCAGACTGAGCCAGCAGGAATATTTCAGTGTGAGATCACTGCTTGGAACCTCTCTGGCAGTTTGGAGCTGCCCAGAGAGCTGCTGCTGTTGTGGTTTTGAGTACAAGCAGGACACACAGGTGTCCCCAGAGACCGCGGTTGGGAACCTGCTCTGCAGCACCCAGAGGGGAACAGACTGGGGCTTCTCTCTGGGAGGGAGGTCTGGGTGCAGTTTGCTTTCCTCTAAACCTCCAAGAACCATCGGGAGCTGCCAAGAGGAGAGAAAACAAACGAACAGACAAAAACCTCCAGGAACAAAAGCCTGAAGGGCTGGTTTCCTCAGAGCCCACCCCCTTGAGGGGGGCAGGAAGACTTAACTCAGGAAACACTGCCTGAAAACCCAGGCAGCAGGCCCCTCCCCCAGAAAGCCAACCGGCCGAGAAGAGAACAATCATAGTTCTACTACTTCATAGATACAACGTTTAATTTTTAATTCGTTCCCACTATTCTGGTTCATTTTTTAATTTTTTTAAATCTTTTTTTATTTTTGTATATAGATTTTTTAGCCTATTTACATCACAGTGAGATGTCCAGTACATCAAATTCCATAATAACCTTTTAACCTGAACTTTTTGGTACATATACCCATGTGTTTCTTTTGCTTTTCTATTTTTTAATTTTTTTTTTTAATTTCACTTTAGTTTAGCTTAGATCATAATTTTCTTTACTTTTATTTGCTTATATTCATATAGAGTTAAACTTCAAGGTAATCCCCTTTCCCCAATCAATGCTACCCCGATAGGTAAACCAATTTTTAATCCCCTGTTATCTTAGGAAAGTTGTATCCTATAAAAAAGATATCAAGATACATCCAGGAAGAAGCAAAATAACCTTCCTCACCCACATGGAGAATTTACAACCACTCTCCCATCTTTTTCTCCTACCAGTATTTTTGTATATTTGTGTTTGTCCTGGTAGTCTATAAATCTTATACTTAGGGTTCTTTTTGATGAGGTTCTTTTTTTTGTTTGTCTGTTTGTTTCTTTGTTTTGCTTCTACATATATATGTACATATTTTTTTCTTCTCTTGTCATATGCTGTTATCAGTCTTTTTTGTCTGTATTTGTTTGTATCAATGTGTTGTTACAGCAGACCCACTTTGAACCTAAGGATACATGCAGATGGAAAGTGAAGGGATGGTGAAGCATCTTTTATGCAAATGGAACTCAAAGGAAGGCTGGGGTAGCAATTCTCATACCAGATAAATTAGATTTTAAACCAAAGACTGTAGTCAGAGATACAGAAGGACACTACATCATTCTTAAAGGATCTACCCACCAAAAATGTCTAAAAATTGTAAATATTTATCCCCCCAATATGGGAGCAGCCAACTAGAGTCATATTGATATGAACACATTAATAGTAAAGGATCTTAACATGCCACTCTCAGTAATAGACAGATCATCCAAGCAGAAAAATCAATAAAGAAACAAGAGCATTGAATGACACATTGGACCAGAGGGGCCTCATAGATATATACAGAACATTCCAATCTAAAACAACAGAATGCTAATTCTTCTCGAGTCACATGGAGCCTTCTCCAGAATAAACCACATACTGGGTCACAAATCAGGACTCAATTGATACCAAATATTGATATTATTCCCTGCATATTCTCAGATCACAATGCTTTGGAACTGAACTCAACCACAAGAGAAAGTTCAGAAGGAATTCAAATACCTGGAAGCTAAAGACCACCTTGGTTAAGAATGCTTGGATCCAACAGTAAATCAGAGAAGAACTTAAATAATTCATGGAAACCAATGTGAATGAAGACACTTTGGTCTAAAACCTATGGGATATAACAATGGCAGTCCTAAGGGGTAAATACATAGCCATCCAAGCCTCTGTCCAAAAAAAATTGAAAAATCCAGAACACACCAACTATCTTTACACCTTAAACAACTGGAGAATCACAACAAGTTAAGCCAACTCCACACACAAGAAGGGAAATAATCAAGATTAGAGTAGAGATCAGTGAGAAAGAAACTAGAGATACAGTAGAATGTATCAATGAAACTAGAAGCTGGTTTTTGAAAGAATCAATAAGATCAATAAACCATTGAACAAACTAATCCAAAAGAAAAAGAGAGAAGGTCCAAATTAATAAAATTATGAATGAAAAGGGAGAGATCACAACTAACACCAGAGAAATAGAATTAATCATCAGATATTATCAACATTTATATGCCAATAAGTTAATCAACCTAGA
The DNA here is from genome assembly GCA_004024625.1 of Mellivora capensis. Taxonomy (NCBI): domain Eukaryota; kingdom Metazoa; phylum Chordata; class Mammalia; order Carnivora; family Mustelidae; genus Mellivora; species Mellivora capensis. The sequence continues at coordinate 20,135 of PISX010026544.1, read as the reverse complement.
TGAAATGAACACATTCCTGGAAACCAATAAACCTCCAACACTGAATCAGGAAGAAATTGACAACCTGAATAGACCAATATCTACTAACAAGATTGAAGCAGTGATAAAAGAAAAAAAAAACCTCCCAAAAAACAAGAGCCCAGGACCTGACGGATTCCCTGGGGAATTCTACCAAACTTTCAAAGAAGAAATAATACCTATTCTCCTGAAGCTGTTTCAAAAAATTGAAGCAGAAGGAAAACTTCCAGACTCTTTTTATAAAGCCAGCATAACCTTGATCCCCAAACCAGGAAAAGACCCTACCAAAAAGGAGAATTTCGGAACAATATCCCTGATGAATACAGATGCTAAGATTCTCAACAAGATCATAGCTAATAGGATCCAACAGTACACTGAAGAGATTATCCACCATGACCAGGTGGGATTTATCCCTTGGATGCAAGAGTGGTTCAACATTCACAAATCAATCAATGTGATAGAACAAATCAATAACAGAAGAGAGAAGAACCACATGGTCCTCTCAATTGATGCAGAGAAAGCATTTGACAAAATCCAGCATCCGTTCCTGATTAAAACTCTTCAAAGTCTAGGAACAGAGGGAACATTCCTCAAATTCATAAAATCTATCTATGAAAATCCCACAGTGAATATCATCCTCATTGGGAAAAGGCTGACAGTCTTCCCTTTGAGATCAGGAACACAGGATGCCCACTCTCACCACTCTTGTTCAACACAGTGTTAGAAGTCCTAGCAACAGCAATCAAACAAAGAGAAATAAAAGCTTTCCAAATTGGCAATGAAGAAGTCAAACTCTCTCTCTTCGCAGATGACATGATACTTTATATGGAAACCCCAAAAGACTCCACCCCCAAACTACTAGAATTCATATTCAGTAACATGGCAGGATACAAAATCAATGTATAGAAATCAGTTGCTTACTTATTTTTTTTACTTATTACTTATTATATATAATAAGTAATAATACTTATTACTATAAACTATAAATTATTACTTATTATCAGTTACTTATACACTAACAATGAAAATACAGAAAGAGAAATTAAAGAATAGATTCCATTTACTATAGCACCAAGAACCATAAGATACCCAGGAATAAACCTAACCAAAGAGGTGAAGGATCTGCACTCAAGGAACTACAGAGCACTCATGAGAGAAATTGAAGACACAAAAAGATGGAAGACCATCCCATGCTCAGGGATAGGGAAAAATAAACATTGTTAAAATGTCTATACTGCCTAGAGCAATCTATACTTCCAATGCCATTCCGATCAAAACTCCACCATCATTTTTCAAAGAACTGGAGCAAACAATCCTAAAATTTGTATGGAATCAGAAGAGACCCTGAATTGCTAAGGAAATGTTGAAAAAGAAAAACAAAACTGGTGGCATTACATTGCATGATTTCAAGCTTTACAACAAAGCTGTGATCACCACGACAGCATTGTACTGGCATAAAAACAGACACATAGACCACTGGAACACAGTAGAGAGCCCAGATATGGACCCTCAACTCTATGCTCAAATAATCTCCAACAAAGTAGGAAAAAATATACAGTGGAAAAAAAGTCTCTTCAATAAAAGGTGCTGGGAAAATTGGACAGCTATATGTAGAAGAATGAAACTCGACCATTTTCTTACACCATACACAAAGATAAACTCAAAATGGATAAAAGACCTCAACGTGAGGCAGAAATCCATCAGAATCACAGAGGAGGACATAGGCAGTAACTGACCTCTTCGAGATCGGCCACAGCAACTTCTTTCAAGATACGTCTCCAAAGGCAAAGGAAACAAAAGCGAAAATGAACTTTTGGGACTTCATCAAGATCAAAAGCTTCTGCACAGCAAAGGAAACAGTCAACAACACAAAGAGGCAACCCACGGAATTGGAGAAGATATTCGCAAATGACAGTACAGACAAAGGTCTGATATCCAAGATCTATAAAGAACTCAAACTCAACACACTCAAAACAGATAATCATGTCAAAAAATGGGCAGAAGAAATGAACAGACACCACTCCAATGAAGTCATACAAATGCCTAACAGACACATGAAAAAATGTTCATCATCTTAGTGGCCGTGAGATTCAATCAAAACCACATTGAGATACCACTTTACACCAGTTAGAATGGCCAAAATTAAAAAGAGAGTGAACAACATGTGTTAGAGAGGATGTTGAAAAAGGGGACCCTCTTACACTGTTGGTAGGAATGCAAATTGATGCAGCCTCTTTGGAAAACAGTGTGGAGATTCCTTAAGAAATTAAAAATATAGAGGGCACATATTGCATGAAGCACTGGGTGTGGTGCATAAACAATGAATTCTGAAACACTGAAAAATTAAAAAAAATAAAAAGATAAAAATAAAAATAGAGGAATTGAAAAAAAATCGTTTAAAAAAAGGAATAAAAATGGGCGCCTGGATGGCTCAGTGGGTTAAAGCCTCTGCCTTCAGCTCAGGTCATGATCCCAGGGTCCTGGGATTGAGCCCCACATCGGGCTCTCTGCTCGGCAGGGAGCCTGCTTCCTCCTCTCTCTCTGCCTGCCTCTCTGCTTACTTGTGATCTCTGTCTGTCAAATAAATAAATAAAATCTTTTAAAAAAATAAATAAAAAAAAGAAATAAATTTAAAATAGAGCTTCCCTATGACCCTGCAATTGCATTATTGGGTATTTACCCCAAAGATACAGATGTAGTGAAAAGAAAGGCCATCTGTACCCCAATGTTCATAGCAGCAATGGCCACGGTCGCCAAACTATGGAAAGAACCAAGATGCCCTTTGATGGATGAAAGGATAAGGAAGATATGGTCCATAAATACTATGGAGTATTATGCTTCCATCAGAAAGGATGAATACCCAACTTGTGTATCAATATGGACAGGACTGGAAGAGATTATGTTGAGTGAAATTAGTCAAGCAAAGAGAGTCAATTACCGTATGGTTTCACTTATTTGTGGAGCATAAGGAATAACATGAAGGACATGGGGAGATGGAGAGGAAAAGGGAGTTGGGGGAAACTTGAGGGGGAGTTGAACCATGAGAGACTGTGGACTCTGAGAAACAAACAGGGTTTTGGAGGGGAGGGTGGTGAGAAGTTGGGTGAGGCTGATGGTGGGTATTATGAAGGGCACATATTGCATGGAGCACTGGGTGTGGTGCATAAACAATGAATTCTGGAGCTCTGAAAATAAATTTTAAAAAATTAAAAATTAAAATTAAAAAAATAAAAATTAAAAAATTTTTTTAAAAAGATGCCACTTTAAAAAAATAAAAAAATTGTTGAAACCCAGATTCAATCAATGCAAAAGGATAGAGTCCAACCTAAGATACCATTAGATATTAGTTTTCATACCCCACATACACGCACTGGATTAATTATACAAAAAGAACTAATCATAGAATGGATTTTTCTTCCAAATAATACTGTTAAGACATTGACTACTTATATAGACCATATAGACAGCATTATTCAATTAGGAAGAAAAAGAACTGGCCAAATACAGGGATATGATCTGAATGTTATAGTTCTGCATTTAAGTAAGACACAAATTGAAACAGCATAAATTATTGAAACCAGAATTATTTAAATTGGCAAATAGCCCTTAGTGGCTTTACTGGAAACACTTCTTCTCATTATCCCTCTTTACCTGTTCTTTCCTTTTTAAAATGTACTGCTTTTGTCCTTCCTAAAATTACTTCTAAAAATCCAATAACAGGGATGCCTGGGTGGCTCAGTTGGTTAAGCGGCTGCCTTCGGCTCAGGTCATGATCCCAGCGTCCTGGGATCGAGTCCCACATTGGGCTCCTTGCTCAGCAGGGAGCCTGCTTCTCCCTCTGCCTCTGCCTGCCACTCTGTCTGCCTGTGCTCGCTCTCTCTCGCTCTCTCCCTCTCTCTGACAAATAAATAAAAATTTAAAAAAAATCCAATAACAGAAGCCCCTGCTTACTTCTTCGATGGCTCTGCCAAAGGTAAAACCTGTTATTATGGCCCTACCTTGAAGATCATATCTACTACCAGTATCTCAGCACAGAAACCAAAATTAGTGGCTGTTATTTCAAGATGTTGTTGTTATTTCAAGACGTTATTTCAAGATGTTTCTTCTGCATTTAATCTTTTACCTGATTTTTTATATACAGTGTATGCTTTACAGCATATCAAAACTACCACTATTTCTACATCCAATGTCTCCCTCCACTCTTATTTCATTATTTACAATCCCTCATTCATCAATGTTCTGCCCCTGTCTATACTACACACATCCGAAGTCACACTGGCCCAGGAGGACCATGAACCGAGGGTAATGAAATAGCTGGCTCTTGTTTTCTCAGCTTTTCAGGAAGCATCCAATTTTCACTCTCTGACACATACAAATCAAAAGGGACTTTGACACAAATTCCCCATCACTAAAGAACAAGCAAATTCTATTGTTCAATCTTGCCCTTCTTGTGCTGCCTTCAATCTGCCTACACAGCCAACGGACACTGAGGCCTAACAGCCAATGGAATATGGCAGATGAATGTCACCCACATCCCTTCATTTGGGAAGCAATCTTTTCTTCATGTTACTATAGATACGTATTCTCACTTAATGTGGGCCACAGCCCAAATAGGAGAAATTGCTGTGCATGTTATCAGATATCTCCATTCTGCCTTTGCAGTAATGGGGATGCCCAAAGTTAGAAACACCAATAATGCATCCGTTTATGTACCCAACAAGCTACAATCATTTCTTTAAGTCATAGAATATTGGCATCCCATATAGTCCTCAAGGACAAGGAGTAGTAGAACAGGTTAATCAAATGTTAAAATTACAGCTTACTAAACAAAAAAAAAGGGGGAATACAAGGTCCTTCTCAAGAAATATTAGCACAACTTTTATTTACTCTTAATTTTCTGAATTGTAATGATAAAAACATTGCAGCAGTAGAAAGACATTTCACTACACACAAACAGGACAAATTATATGCTCCAATTGGGTGGAAAAATATCACTTCTAATCAATGGCTCCCTGGCAACTTGGTTACCTAGGGGAAAGGATACGCATATATGTTACCCAACAAGGCTGCCAAGCCCTTATGAGTACCCTCTCATTTCATAAAGATCCATCATTAGAATGAGGAAAATATTTGGATTTGGCCCAGTCCCACAGATCATCAGCTTCGAGGGTCTCACATTGAAGAGCACCCAAATCACGATGCCTGGGACAGACCGAGCAAAGATTCCAACTTGGGGCCAGATAAAGAAGCTGACCAAGAAAGCAGAGGAAGTTCTGGAGAATGAGCAGCATCCTTTCACCCCTAACAACATGGTGGTAACTATGATAGCCCTCATCACAGTAGCCATAAGTCTTCCTGGATATTATGCACAAATAAATAACTTACTTATTGGGCTTATATACCTAATCTTCCCCTGCTCCACCCAGTAGAGTGAGAAGAGGATATACTATCAATTTATTTGAATGCCTCAAAATGGGTACTTGGAATATTGGATCACAGATTGCCAATATTGCCTCAAGAGGAAGGCACAAACATTAATCTTACATTGGGATATCAAAATAGACCAATATGTATCAGCAATCACTCCAGTTTTCTTATCCCTGATGGTCAAAGATGATTGGTGGACTTTCCTAGTAAAAACAGTCTGACTAAAGTTCAGTTACATTTACTCTCCACTAAAGGATTCCCAGCCAACGAGTATCGGGGTCCTAGCTATAGCACAGCAGCACCCCCTATTCCCAAATGCAAAATGACACAGATGTGGTCTGATGAGGGATTTGACCCCTTGTGGGAGGATTGTCAAGCTTCTTACCCCAGTGTAATGATTCCTATGGAATTGTATGGGACTGGTCCCCTAATTGCAGTCACCAATTGCACTGGGAGACCCTGTCCTCTCATCAAACTTTAAAATGGCAACTTTTTGATCACCTCATCATACCACAAACCTTAACTTGGGGAAATGCGCCTCTGGTCTGACATGGGCAAGGACTTTTGGCGCCATCCTCTTTTGTTGATTTTCATAAAAGACAAAAGAATTTATGGAAAGTCGCTGCCACTTTAAATCACCTTAGAATTTGGAATGGCTCTTACATTTATCAGTCCAACTATTATGCATTCTCCTTTCTCCTGATGAGATAATGGGTAAGAGTGGGCGACCCTAGGTTTTTGTTATTGGAAAAATGACCTTTGATCCTAACATTAGAGAAATAAACTGTCCCAAGTGTAAGATGTTCACCTGCATGTATGAGAATGTTTACACAGACAGTTCTATTATTCTTTTTTTTAAGATTTATTTATTTATTTATTTATTTATTTGACAGAGAGAGATTACAAGTAGGCAGAGAGGCAGGCAGAGAGAGGAGGAAGCAGGCTCCCTGCTGAGCAGAGAGCCCAATGCGGGGCTCGATCCCAGAACCCTGAGATCATGACCTGAGCCGAAGGCAGAGGCTTAACCCACTGAGCCACCCAGGTGCCCCAGTTCTATTATACTTGTACCTAGAAGAAGAATATGCATCTGGTTACCAGTGAAATATCACCATGTTTGGGAAAGCTCTCCAGATATGCAAGTAGTTTTGAAGGACTGGGTCCATAGAACAAAAAGATTTCTTGGGCTGCTTATAACAGGTATTTTAGGAATTATAGCCATTAATGCTACAGCTGCCACTGCTGGAATAGCCTTGCTTCAGGTGGTACAAACCACACAATTTGTACAAAAGTGGCATGAGAATGGTAGCAAAGCTTGAAATTAACAATCATAGATCAAAAATTAGATGAAAGAATCTCTGATTTATAATCAGCCATGACATATATAGGAGATGATCTTCAAAATATAAGGCTTAAGCTCCACCTTTTATGTGATTGGAATGTTTCTTCCTTCTGTGTTACTCCTTACACCTATAATGAATCAAAAATATCGTGGAACAAGACTCGCCATCATATTACCAACATTATAGCAATAATATATCTTTAGATATTGTACAGCTTTAAGATACTATTCTAGGCATTACTCACTCATCATTGTTAGGGTCCGTGATCAAAGGAACGAGACTGATGCAAAGCGAAAGTCAGGCAAAGCTTTATTTTGCACCAAGCATCGAAAATCAAACTGACCAGTTGGGGCCGTCTCTTATGAAAAAGCGATGACAATGACCCCGACAAGGTCGCTCCCAAGAAGGCTGCTCCCCAGACGAGGCCGTTCCAGACAAGGTGGCTCCAGACAAGGCCACTCCGGACCAGGCCACTCTGGACCAGGCCGCTCCAGACGAGGTGCCACAGCTCAGGGCAGCGAGGCCACTCGCCGCAGTGCCCCGGCTTGGGGCGGCGAGGCCTCTCACCGCGGTGCCCTGGCTCGGGGCGGTGAGGCCTCTCACCGCGGTGCCTTGGCTGCTGGTGGCGAGGCCATTAGCGTCAGCGCCGAGGCTCGGGTCGGGGCGGCAAGGTACCCTGGCTACTCTAACAGCTATCCTAATGGCTATCCTAATGACTATCCTAATGGCTACTCTAATGGCTATTCTAATGACTATTGTAATGGCTACTCCTCCTACTACTCTCTTCCTCCCCAGCCTCACAGACCAACTTTTATAGAGGTGGTTGAGCCCGGCTCACACACAGGTGACCAATGAAATTTCAACACACCACAGTAAATATATGCATGCCCCACTGATTGGATGTCTCCATCCGGCCTGACCCACCCCTATATCTGGGGTTTTCAAGTAAGTCCCTCTGTCTAACCAGGCCCTCATATAGGCCCTCACATTCCCCCCTTTTCCTAGGAAATTAGTCAAATCCTTGACTTTTCAGCCAGTTCTCATTTTCTTTGGTACAAATGACATTAGGGCATTTATAATACAGGGGCCAAAAAAAGTAACAGTAGTGCACAGTCGGTTGATGAGTTAGCCATTCAATGCTTTGTATAAACTTTTCCATTTTTCCCAATTCCGTTCATCTAATTTCCCACCTATACTTTACATAAACAGGTAACAATAGGAGCAACAATACACAACCAGGTAACAATAGGAGTAACAATCGACTCATAGTCTTTTGACTCTTAGCTTTAGTCCACGGTCAGTGGGGTCCGCTGGCCACGGTTTCCATCTCTGGGGGACATCCTCGTCCTCAGCTCGTTTGACATGATCCGCGTGAATCCAGGCCCTAATGCCTTCTACTTTTACTGCCATGGGGGTGGTCAGGATAACAGTAAATGGTCCCTTCCAGCGAGGCTCCAAGTTTCCCACTTGATAGCGACGTACCCAAACCAAGTCCCTGGGTTGGTAAGGATGTGGTTCCACCTCCATCTCTGTCCCAGTGTGGGCAGTCCGGATCCCTGCATGGGCTTTTTTTAAGACAGACTGTAATGCTTGCAGTGACTGGAGTACAGACTGATCAGTCATTTCTGCTAGGGCAACCTCTTATAGTCGAGGACAGAGTGGGGGGGGAGGTCTCCCAAACATTATTTCAAATGGGGTCACCTTGTTTATATAGGGTGTACATCGTGCCCTGAGGAGGGCGAAAGGAAGGAGATCCACCCATCCACTCGCCAGTCTCCATAATTAGCTTTGTCAAGGTCTTTTTAAGAGTCCAATTCATTCTTTCTACTTGCCCAGAACTCTGAGGTCAGTAGGCACAATGTAGTTTCCAATTACTGGCCACGGCTTTGGCCAACGCCTGTGAGACTGAACTCACAAATGCAGGGCTGTTCTCTGACCTGATCGCAAGAGGCAGCCCAAACCTAGGAATTATTTCTTCTAATAGTTTTTTGGCTACCACTCTTGCTGTCTCATGTTTGGTGGGGAAAGCCTCTACCCAGCCTGAAAAGGTATCTACAAAAACTAACATATACTTGTGCCCATATTGTTCAGGTTTCATTTCTGTAAAATCTATTTCCCAATAAATTCCTGGTTCCTTACCTCTTTTTCTTTTCCCTCTTCCCATTTTAGTTCTTCCCACATTAACTACCTGGAATTGAGCACATCTATCAACTACATCCTGAACCATATGACCTAACTTAGAAACCTGGAACTGCTTGCCTATAAGCTCCTTGAGTTTCCGTATCTCCAAATGAGTACCCTGATGTATCTGGTCTACTAACTTCTTTTTTTTTTTTTCTTACATTGCACCTATTTTATTCTCTTTTTTTTACTTTTTTTATTTCATTTCTTTTCAGCGTAACAGAATTCATAGTTTTACACCACACCCAGTGCTCCATGCAATGCATGCCCTCCATAATACCCACCACCTGGCTCCCCCAACCTCCCAACCCACACCCCTTCAAAATCCTCAGGTTGTTTTTCAGAGTCCATAGTCTCTCATGGTTCATTTCCCCCCCAATTTCCCTCAACTCCCTTCTCCTCTCCATCTCCCCATGTCCTCCATGTTATTTGTTATGCTCCGCAAATAAGTGAAACCATAGGATAATTGACTCTCTCTGCTTGACTTATTTCACTCAGCATAATCTCTTCCAGTCCCGTCCATGTTACCACAAAACTTGGCTATTCATCCTTTCTGATGGAGGCATAATACTTCATAGTGTATATGGACCACATCTCCCTTATCCATTCGTCCGTGGAAGGGCATCTTGGTTATTTCCACAGTTTGCTGACCGTGGCCATTGCTGCTATAAACATTGGGGTACAGATGAACCATCTTTTCACCACATCTGTATCTTTGGGGTAAATACCCAGTAGCGGAATTGCAGGGTCATAGGGAAGCTCCATTTTTAACTTCTTGAGGAATCTCCACACTGTTCTCCAGAGTGGCTGCACCAACTTGCATTCCCACCAACAGTGTAAGAGGGCTCCTCTTTCTCCACATCCTCTCCAACACATGTTGTTTCCTGTCTTGCTAATTTTGGCCATTCTAACTGGTGTGAGGTGGTATCTCAATGTGGTTTTAATTTGAATCTCCCTGATGGCTAGTGATGATGAACATATTTTCATGTGTCTGATAGCCATTTGTATGTCTTCATTGGAGAAGTGTCTGTTCATACCTTCTGCCCATTTTTTGATATGATTATCTCTTTTGCGTGTGTTGAGTTTGAGAAGTTCTTTATAGATCCTGGATATCAACCTTTTGTCTGTACTGTCATTTGCAAACATCTTCTCCCATTCCGTGGATTGCCTCTTTGTTTTGTTGACTGTTTCCTTTGCTGTGCAGAAGCTTTTGATCTTGATGAAGTTCCAAAAGTTCATTTTTGCTTTTGTTTCCTTTGCCTTTGGAGACATATCTTGAAAGAAGTTGCTGTGGCTGATATCAAAGAGGTTACTGCCTATGTTCTCCTCTAGGATTCTGATGGATTCCTGTCTCACATTGAGGTCCTTTATCCACTTCGAGTTTATCTTTGTGTACGGCATAAGAGAATGGTCGAGTTTCATTCTTCTACATATAGCTCTCCAATTTTCCCAGCACCATTTATTGAAGAGACTGTCTTTTTTCCACTGTATATTTTTTCCTGCTTTGTCGAAGATTATTTGACCATAGAGTTGAGGGTCCATACCTGGGCTCTCTACTCTGTTCCATTGGTCTATGTGTCTGTTTTGATGCCAGTACCATGCTGTCTTGGTGATCACAGCTTTGTAGTAAAGCTTGAAATCAGGTAATGTGATGCCACTAGTTTTATTTTTGTTTTTCAACATTTCCTTAGTGATTCGGAGTCTCTTCTGGTTCCATACAAATTTTAGGATTTTTTGCTCCAGCTCTTTGAAAAATACCAGTGGAATTTTGATGGGAATGGCATTAAAAGTATAGATTGCTCTAGGTAATATAGACATTTTAACAATGTTTATTCTTCCGATCCAAGAACATGGAATGGTCTTCCATCTTTTTATGTCTTCTTTAATTTCTTTCATTAGTGTTCTGTAGTTCCTCGAGTACAGATCCTTTACCTCTTTGGTTAGGTTTATTCCCAGGTATCTTATGGTTCTTGGTGCTATAGTAAATGGAATCGATTCTCTAATTTCCCTTTCTGTATTTTCATTGTTAGTGTATAAGAAAGCCACTGATTTCTGTACATTGACTTTGTATCCTGCCATGTTACTGAATGGCTGTATGAGTTCTAGTAGTTTGGGGGTGGAGTCTTTTGGGTTTTCCATATGAAATATCATGTCATCTGCAAAGAGTGAGAGTTTGACTTCTTCCTTGCCAATTTGGACACGTTTTATTTCTCTTTGTTGTCTGATTGCTGTTGCTAGGACTTCTAATACTATGTTGAACAAGAGTGATGAGAGTGGGCATCCTTGTCGTGTTCCTGATCTCAACGGGAAGGCTGTGAGCTTTTTCCCATTGAGGATGTTGTTTGCTGGGGGTCTTTCATAGATAGATTTTATGAAGTTCAGGAATGTTCCCTCTCTCCCTATACTTTGAAGCGTTTTAATCAGGACGGATGCTGGATTTTGTCAAATGCTTTTTCAGCATCAATTGAGAGGACCATGTGGTTCTTCTCTCTTCGCTTATTGATTTGTTCTATCACATTGGTCGACCTGCGAATGTTGAACCAGGCTTGTAAGCCAGGGATGAATCCCACCTGGTCATGATGGATGGTCTTTTTAATGTGCTGTTGGATCCTGTTTGCTAGGATCTTGTTGAGAATCTTAGCATCCATATTCATCAGTGATATTGGTCTGAAATTCTCCTCTTTGGTGTGGTCTTTGCCCGGTTTGGGGATCAGGGTAATACTGGCTTCATAAAAAGAGTCTGGAAGTTTTCCTTCCACTTCAATTTTTTGAAACAGCTTCAGGAGAATAGGTGTTAATTCTTCTTTGAAAGTTTGGTAGAATTCCCCAGGGAATCCGTCAGGTCCTGGGCTCTTGTTTTTTGGGGCATTTTTCATAACTGCTTCAATCTCGTTACTAGATATCAGTCTATTCAGGGTGGCATTTTCTTCCTGGTTCAATTTTGGGAGTTTATAGTTTTCCAGGAATGCATCCATTTCCTCTAGGTTGCTTAACTTATTGGCATATAACTGTTGATAATAGCTTCTGATGATTGTTTCTACTTCCATGGTGTTAGTTGTGATCTCTCCCTTTTCATTCATAATTTTATTAATTTGAGCTTTCTCTCTTTTCTTTTGGATTAGTGTGGCCAATGGTTTGTCGATCTTATTGATTCGTTCAAAAACCAGCTTCTAGTTTCTTTGATACATTCTACTGTATCTCTAGTTTCTACCTCATTCATCTCTGCTCTAACCTTGATTATTTCCCTTCTTGTGCGTGGAGTTGGTTTAATTTGTTGTTGATTCCCCCGTTCTTTAAGGTGTAGAGACAGCTGTTGTATTGTGGATTTTTCAATTTTTTTGAGGGAGGCTTGGATGGCTATGTATTTCCCCCTTAGGACCGCCTTTGCTGTATCCCATAGGTTTTGGACTGACGTGTCCTCATTCTCATTGGTTTCCATGAATTGTTTAAGTTCTTCTTTGATCTCCTGGTTGATCCACGCATTCTTAAGCAAGGTGGTCTTTAGCTTCCAGGTGTTTGAATACCTTCCAAACTTTTCCTTGTGGTTGAGCTCCAGTTTCAAAGCAT
>PISX010026543.1:0-24253 GCA_004024625.1 Mellivora capensis | reverse complement strand
GCAAATATCATTCTCAATGGAGAAAAACTGAAAGCTTTTCCGCTAAGGTCAGGAACACGGCAGGGATGTCCATTATCACCACTGTTATTCAACATATTACTAGAAGTCCTAGCCTTAGCAATCAGACAACAAAAAGAAATTAAAGGCATCCAAATCGGCAAAGAAGCAGTCAAACTCTCACTCTTTGCAGATGATATGATACTCTATGTGGAAAACCCAAAAGACTCCACTCCAAAACTGCTAGAACTTGTACAGGAATTTAGTAAAGTGTCAGGATATAAAATCAATGCACAGAAATCAGTTGCATTTCTCTACAACAACAATAAGACAGAAGAAAGAGAAATTAAGGAGTCAATCCCATTTACAATTGCACCCAAAACTATAAGATACCTAGGAATAAACCTAACCAAAGAGGCTAAAAATCTATACTCAGAAAACTATAAAGTACTCATGAAAGAAATTGAGGAGGCTAAAAATCTATACTCAGAAAACTATAATCATGAAAGAAATTGAGGAAGACACAAAGAAATGGAAAAATGTTCCATGCTCCTGGATTGGAAAAACAAATATTGTGAAAATGTCTATGCTACCTAAAGCAATCTACAAATTTAATGCAATCCCTATCAAAATCCTACCCATCTTTTTCAAAGAAATGGAACAAATAATCCTAAAATTTATATGGAGCCAGAAAGACCTCGAATAGACAAAGTAATATTGAAAAAGAAAGCCAAAGTTGGTGGCATCACAATTCCGGACTTCAAGTTCTATTACAAAGCTGTCATCATCAAGACAGTATGGTACTCGCACAAAAACAGACACATAGATCAATGGAACAGAATAGAGAGCCCTGAAGTAGACCCTCAACCCTATGGTCAACTAATCTTCAATAAAGCAGGAAAGAATGTCCAATGGTAAAAAAAACAGGCTCTTCAATATATGGTGTTGGGAACATTGGACAGCCACTTGCAGAAAAATGAAATTGGACCATTTCCTTACACCACACACGAAAGAAAATAGACTCAAAATGGATGAAGGACCTCAATGTGAGAAAGGAATCCATCAAAATCCTGAGGAGAACACAGGCAGCAACCTCTTCGACCTCAGCCACAGCAACATCTTCCTAAGAACATTGCCAAAGGCAAGGGAAGCAAGGGCAAAAATGAACTATTGGGATTTCATCAAGATCAAAAGCTTTTGCACAGCAAAGGAAACAGTTAACAAAACCAAAAGACAACTGAGAGAATGGGAGAAGATATTTGCAAATGACACATCAGATAAAGGGCTAGTGTCCAAAATCTATAAAGAACTTATCAAACTCAACACCCAAAGAACAAATAATCCAATCAAGAAATGGGCAGGGACCCCTGGGTGGCTCAGTTGGTTGGGCGGCTGCCTTAGGCTCAGGTCATGATCCCAGTGTCCTGGGATCGAGTCCCACATCGGGCTCCTTGCTCAGCAGGGAGCCTGCTTCTCCCTCTGCCTCTGCCTGCCACTCTGCCTGTCGCTCGTTCTCTCTCCCTCTCTCTGACAAATAAATAAATTAAAAAAAAAAAAAAAGAAAAAAATAAGAAATGGGCAGAGGACACGAACAGACATTTCTGCAAAGAAGACATCCAGATGGCCAACAGACACATGAAAACGTACTCCACATCACTGGGCATCAGGGAAATACAAATCAAAACCACAAGGAGATATCACCTCACACCAGTCAGAATGGCTAAAATTAACAAGTCAGGAAATGACAGATGCTGGCGAGGATGCGGAGAAAGGGGAACCCTCCTACACTGTTGGTGGGAATGCAAGCTGGTGCAACTGCTCTGGAAAACAGCATGGAGATAACTCAAAAAGTTGAAAATAGAACTACCCTATGACCCAGCAATTGTACTACTAGGTATTTACCCTAAAGATACAAATGTAGTGATCCGAAGGGGCACGTGCACCCGAATGTTTATAGCAGCAATGTCTACAATAGCCAAACTATGGAAAGAGCCTAGATGTCCATCAACAGATGAATGGATAAAGAAGATGTGGTATATACACACAATGGAATACTATGCAGCCATCAAAAGAAATGAAATCTTGCCATTTGAAATGACGTGGATGGAACTAGAGGGTATCACGCTTAGTGAAATAAGTCAATCGGAGAAAGACAACTATCATATGATCTCCCTGATATGAGGAAGTGGAGATGCAACATGGGGGGTTGGTGTGGTAGGAAAAGAAACAAGATGGGATCGGGAGGGAGACAAACCATAAGTGACTCAATCTCACAAAACTAACAGGGTTTCTGGGGGGATCGGGATCAGGAGAGTGTGGTGGGGTAATGGACATTGGGGAAGGTATGTGCTATGGTTAGTGCTGTGACGTGTGTAAACCTGCTGATTCACAGACATGTACCCTTGGGGATAAAAATACATTATATGTTTATGAAAAAAAAAGAGATGAGACAGATATCAACCAATGCAATGTAAATGCCTTATTTTGATATTGATTCAAATAAGTCTTAAAATAAATTAGGAGAAAATGGAAAAAAAAAAAAAAAAGAGTCAGACAGGTAACAGACTGACCCAACCAAGTGCTCCCGTGTGTGTCTTAGTCTCTCTTTCTCTCTCTCACACACACACAGCATCCAGACAGACTGGGGAGGAGCACAGGGTAGGCATGGCAGTTAGGACAGCGTCATGGGTGCCAGGATAACAGTAGGTACAGAGTATTCTAGAAGCACCGAGGTCACTTAGTATAGCCTAAGTTGTGAAAGGGAATTGACAAAGGAATGGACTAAGACTGAGAACCCACTTCTCAAAAGCACTAGTGGAGTTTCTGGTATTTTCTTTTCATAGCAAGAACACAGGCTGCAAGATAATAGGTGAAAATATTTAATTCATGTAATATTTATTTGCAGATTTTAAAAAAACCTGTAGAGGTTTTTTGTTTTGTTTTTGTTTTTTGTCTTGTTTCTATTCCTTTCCTAGAGTTTAATTTATTTAATTCCAGCAAATATTTAATGCTTGTGAGTTACTAGGAAATAGTTATCAAATATTTATATGTGTACTGCATCTTCGTGGGACACATTTTAAAATCAAGACTTATTCAGGAGATTAAAAGTGTTTTACAGGGGTCTTGGATGGCTCAGTTGGTTAGGCATTTGCCTTTGGCTTAGGTCATGATCCTAAGTTCCTGGGATCTAGTCCTACAAAAGGCTCTCTGCTTAGTGGGGAACCTGCTTCTCCCTCTCCCTCTGCTTTCCCCTCTCCCTCTGCTGCTCCCCTTGCTCTTTCTCTCTGTAAAGTACATAAGTAAAATCTTAAGAAAAAAACAAAGTAGTAATTTATAGACATTGTTTTCCCTAGTGTTGTATGGAACTCGTTATTCTCAATAACAAAGGGAACTATTTATTTTTTATTTATCTTTATATAAAATTTTGAGATAGTTTTTGAATTCATATTGAATTCAAGATTTTGAATCTTGAACTTATTTTTTAGTAAGAAAAATTGAGTAAAATTCAAGTTTGTATTTCTTTTTTTAAAAATTTTAAAGATTTATTTATTTATTTGATAGAGCAGAGCAAGCCACAGGAGCTGGGGATGAGGCAGAGAGAGAGAGGGAGAAGCAGCCTCCCTGCTGAGCAGAGAACTGCCATGGGGCTTGATCCCAAGACCCTGAGATCATGACCCGAACTGAGGTAGAACACTTAACCAGCTGAGCCACCCAGGCACACCTCAGGTTTGTTTTTAAAAGATTAGAAAAATAATTTCCTTTTGTTCAGAAAACAAGATACCATTTTCCCAAAGAATTCTATGCAAGACAAAAAGGCAGGGATGGGGCTCCAGGAAGAAAGCAAGTAATAAGTTCTCCCTCCCTCCCCATCATGTCTGCATGAAGCTTGGTAATGAGCACAGGACGGCTGGTGCCTTCGTCAGTCTTGTGAAGATGAGAAAGGGGGAGTGGTGGAAGAACCTTTTGGAAAAGTGTGCAGTAGAGTTACTTACACACTGTGGTGTCACATTTGATGTTTGGGTTGAGTTAAACTCACAGATGTTCTCCTCCTCGGGATAACAGAGCTTATCAAAGAGAGCAGTAAAAAGTTACTGCAATTAGCTCGGTGAGCCATTAGTGATATTATCAGGCTTGATGGTTATTCATAAGCAATAGAGAAGGGTTTTTTTTTGTGCTTCTGTTTATGTATGACAGTCCTTTTATTCCTGGAATTTCTTGCTAATATAAAAATTGTTAAATGGTTATCTTTTTGCTTAATGACATGGAGGGGAGACTCAGGTTTGCAAGTAACTGGTGGGTTTCTCCGATCTCAGAAAAGTGGCATCAAAGGTTAGAACTTTAGTTTATTATTCAGTTCTGGAGGGGAAGGCAGAGCTAATCCATATTTCAGTTTCAGGTGAATTCCATGAGCATTTCTGGGGGCATTTCAGTCATTTCCCAGATAATTAGCATGGACTATGCTTTCTCATCATGGAGACAGGCTAGGCTGAAGGAACTACCGGCCGGGGTGGGGATGGGGGTGCAGGGATAGCATGTCCAGATGCATTGATAACCTCTCTACGATAGATTCATGGATGCGTTGGTGATACTGGGACCAAAGTAGTGGAAAAGAGGGGAAGGTATCATTTTAGTGGAAAAGAGCTACTTCACAGGTATTCACTGCTGTAATCCTGTCTCCAGTACCTCCTCTACTTTTCTAAACAGATTTGTTCTCTGAGCCTCATTCTTCTCATCTGTGAAATGGGAAGAAAAATTATACCTACCGCACAGGGTAGTTTTAAGAAATGCAGCATGTCATATGTCTTTCCTGGTATTATTATATCTGACCTGTGTTTCCATAATTATTTCTTACTTCAGGAAATGTATATGATTGGATTTCCTTTCCTGTTAACAGTTGTCCTTTCATAAGATAATGTTGGCTCACCTGATTC
Source organism: Mellivora capensis (assembly GCA_004024625.1). Lineage (NCBI taxonomy): Eukaryota > Metazoa > Chordata > Mammalia > Carnivora > Mustelidae > Mellivora > Mellivora capensis. The sequence continues at coordinate 19,325 of PISX010026543.1, read as the reverse complement.
TAAGGGTTCTCTTGTTTGGCTGATGTTGATGGTCATTTGTTAACATCAGTGGCTGCTTGTTTATCACCTGACCTTATAGATCTCCTTATAGATCTTTCTGCTGTGTTGTGAGGTACAAGTGAAAACCTCTGTTGATGAATGTGGTGAGTCGTAATCTGGTTCTCTATCTGAAGTCTCCTAATGTCTTGCTGAAAATTGCACTGTGGAGGAATTCTCGGTGTAGAAAAGCAGAGGACTGCTGGGTCCGTACTTCCTTCCATCTGGCTGTTTGTTAGCATTGTAGTTCTTCTGACTAAAAGCTCAAAAGGATCAAACAGGAGTGCTTCGTGCTAGAAAGCATATCCTTTATAGCTAAGACCTATAAGGCGGTAGGGGTGGGAGCTTCTACCATGGTCTCTCCTTGTGAGAGGACTGTGGTTCATGATACTTAAGGATCACTTATATACAATAGGAACATGATGAGTAGAAACACTTCTTTTGTTCCACAGATGGGATTTCAAGTTGCTGTAATTATAGTGGGTGTATAAGTGGATGTAATTATATTACAAGCAAGTTCACTTTGGTGGTAGCAGTGAATTGCTTACTAAAAGTATCACTCAGAGAGGGAGAGTATAAGTTAATAGGCAGCTGCCAGTTAATCTAAAAAATGGGAATTAAGTGAGGAAAATTAGGACGTAGAAGAAATTGTGAAAAACTGTCTACTTTGTTGAGAGGGAGGAGGGCAACAACAGTTACAGAAATATAATTGAACAGGAGGGTGATTGCCACTTACTGCTGCTGGTTCTGAGCATGGGTGGGGGTATGGGGTGTAAGACGAACATCGGGGAACAGGAGGAAGTATTTCCCAAGGGGGGCGATGCCCGAAGACTTGTCTGTCAAAGGAAATGGAGAGAGCCAGGCTAGGGAAGGGTGAGGAGGACCCAGAGGCAGGGACTCAAAGATGCTCTCAGCACAGGAGAGAGAGACCCAGGGGGCTTCTTCCGACCCGGGAGGAGGTGGGGAGAACCATGTACCTGTGCTCTCACAGGTTATTGAGAACACTCACGCTTGGCTGGTGCAGCTCCTCTAAGAAAGGAGGCTTCTGTGGGTGGCCCAGGAAGACTGCCCCTGGGCGTGGTGCTACAGACTTGCAAACACTTCCCTTACTTCCCCATGTGACAAATGTCTGGTTCCTAATACTTCCCTGTGCACTGAGGGTAATGGTGCTCTATTATTGACGACTGAAAATGATGCCGCAAGGAAGATTTTATCATCCTTGTTTTATAGTAGAGACAGACTGGGGCTCAGAGAAGTTTATTTCCTTTTATGTTATATAAAGATTTTTATCTATTTATTTGACAGAGAGAGAGATCACAAGTAGGCAGAGAGGCAGGCAGAGAGAGAGAGGGAAGCAGGCTCCCTGCTGAGCAGAGAGCCCGATGCGGGACTCGATCCCAGGACCCTGAGATCATGACCTGAGCCAAAGGCAGAAGCTTTAACCCACTGAGCCACCCAGGCACGCTGAGAAGTTTATTTCTTAAGGTAGGCATCTGGCAAATGATCGAGCCAGGATTTCAGCCAGTGTGTTTAACTCCAAGGTCATTTTCCTTACGGCTGCCCTGCACTACCTCTTCTGGGGTTCTGTGTAAAATGGATTGGTTATTTGGAAGAGACTTTAGTGATGGAAACAAAAAGTACCCTGGAAAATAGAAAGCAGGAAGCCTGGGGTAGGTCATGGTGAGAGATCCTGGCTTTGTTGATAACGATGCCTCTGTGCTTCCAGCCACGAAGTAGACAGATGAACTTGAAGGCAAGAGTGCAGGGAGGGAGGCACATTAGGAGGTGATTGTGATCCCCAGGAGAAGTGCGGAGGAGCACGGAGATATTCAGTGCCCCTGGAGAGAAGGGCAGGCCCAGCAGATCTCTAGGACTGAGACTTGGACTGAGACTGAGACTCACCAGCTCGTGGATAGAAGGAGAGGAAGGTGTGGGGAAACGAGATGTGAGCCGGAACACGAGGGTGGGGAGGTGTGGATGGGGTGTGTAAGGGCATGTCTGAGTACAAGTATGTGGTGGGAGGACTGGTGGGCAGGTGGGAGGCTCACCTGCAGAAGAAGGGAACAAAGTGTTTTCTACCCCGGACCTTGATTTTTGCTTACCTGTGTTTGAAACTTATTACAAGGGTATCCCTTGCTTTTCTTAAGTGAATAATGAGTATCTCCTTTTCTCTCTGATAACGGATGCCATGTCATATTATAATGTTATCATTATCCCTTACTTTGAATTTACTTGCCCTAATAAACCACATAAACATTTATTTCACTATTTACTACACAAAATGCCAAATTACATATTCTATTAGATGAAATATTAAAATTGAGTGTGCCCGATAAAGTGCAGAATGTGACGACATAATTTTAGAAGACGTTGTGTTCCAGTACAATGTACTGGTGGGCATCTTAAACTCTATTTATCTCTGGATATTGAATTGTTTTGACAGTTGTATGCACAAGTGAGTCCTGCAGGGTTTCTGTTTGAATTAAAGCTCCCAGACGCTGTCTCCCTCAGACTGGAATAAGTTCTCTTCAGAATTAAGGTCCTCTGCTCAAGCTCGGTAATCTGAAGGTCTGGCCACCTCAGAAGAAGTCTTTCTCAGATAAAACCAGATATTGTACGAGGAGACTGAGGAATCCAAATGCTTCCTTTTCTTTATGTAAGCATGTTTTTTTCAAGTGCCTGAAGATTCATTACCCATTCGTAGGGCCCTGCAGCCATTGTAATGGAAGGTGACGTGGGACTCTGCTGGGAGCCAGAGAGCTGCCTACTGAGAGCCCAGAAAGGGGGGAGCCCATTGGGGGAACTGTTAGCTGTGCAGGCCAGATGGGGGTGGCCTGCAGGGAAGTCCTTCCGGGCTGGGGAGGGGAGCTGGAGGGGCCGCGGATCAGAATGGTCGTGGAGAGGAGAGTTAAATGGATTAGCCTGATGCTGAGGCAGAAGATTTATTTAGAGACTCGAAGTGAGTAAGGTAGTTGAATTAGTATTTATTTAGCTTTGAGGGGTAGAGAAAAGAAGTCGCACCAAATACCTTTCCTACCCTTGATAATCTCCTTAAAGCACACAGAAAGTAGGGAATGTGATTGCTGAGTACAGGTAAGCTTCCAATTCCTTGCTCAGGGCCCTGCAGAAGCATGATGCACTGAGGACTCCCGCTCATGGTCAGAGGAACCAGATGGGGAACAGAATCTTAGGAATCCTGCAGTCATAAGAAACTTTGGAAGTGGTGCCACCAGCTGTCTTCAGAGCTTGCCGATTGAATGGCTTTTGAGTTTATAGTTTTTTAAATACTATGTGGTTGACAAAACTAGGCCAACTCTACCCAGAGACCCCCACATTTAGACTTCTGAGAGAAATGTAGGGAAAACATCTACCTGGTTAGAAATTTGTAAGAGGCAGAGAGGGGGGCAGAGAACAAAGAGCTACGATTAATTTAGATTACCTAAATAAATGTCCTGTCGGCTTTTTCCTGGGGACTGGGAACGTGGGTCCTCACATGGGCCCTGCATGGCTCCTTCCTCCCCCGCCTCCACGGAAGCAGTAGGGTCTCCTCTGGGTTTGGCTGTACGGGGCCTCGTCGAGACAGCTGAGCGGTTCCTTCCAGCTCTTTCCTGGGTGCGCTTCTGAGGAACTGTCTGAGATGGACCTCAAGAGGCTCCTCCAAGTTTAGGCTCTGGGAAGCCTCACGTGGTTAAGTACCTACAGCTTTACAAGCAGACCCTTCCTGCAGCATGTTCTGTTTCTTCTTGTGATCAAGCCAAAGCTCCTTTAACAGCATTCGCGCCTGCCAGGTGGGAGGAAGACCACGCGGACACCCTTGTGCGTGGGCAGTGGGTAACCAGCCTCACGACCGATCTTATTATCCTGAAAATATGAGACTAGTCATAGCAGATGAGAGCTGGAACAGTCCCGTCTGAACATGAACTAGGTCAGTAGGACTGGGACATTCCCCTGCTGGTGGTGGTTGCCCTTGCTGCAGACACGCTTCCGAGGCTTGGAGGTGGTCGGGCCCTCAGAGTCCCACCTCGTGGGCCCTAAAGTACACCCAGCTGCTCGGTCACTGTTCACTCGTTGCCACGAGGTTGGACACGGTCTCCTCTCGGATGGTTGTTCTGTTGCTTCCCCTGATAATCTCGGCCAAGACCAATATTCGGGCTCAGGAAGACTGAGAGACAGAGGAAGCTGTGCCCTGACAAGACAAGTGACCTTTTCACTCAGAAATGGACTGTGGATTCATTTCAGCCCTTTCTTGTTTCCCTTCTAATTTCCATCTCTCTTCTGGCCTTTCAGTCCACAAGTAGGAAAGCAAAACCAAAACACTACGGGTAGACCATCCATGACTTCCTCTCAGCGTGCGTTTATTAGTACAACTTGACTTCGTGATGCTGAGAATGTTCCATTGGAAAGTGCCGTGTGTGTGCAGCTGAAGGAGGGAATGAGTTTTACCCAAAGGGGAGTTGGTGATAACTATACTCTGCCCTGGAGAGACTGGGGGCTTTCTTCTCTTTGTTTCCCACCCCCCCCCCCTCCAATATGTGATGCTTCACTTCCGGTGAACCTCTTTCCTCCTTCCTGCCCCAAACCATCCAGCTGCCCACATTCCATATTCTCTCAAGCATTTATAGGTTGGCGTGTAAATAACCAATAAATGTGAAAATACAAAGGCCAGCGCCAGTACACACTATGAAGCAGGGAACTTCTGGTGATAAACCTTCATCTCCTCAACCCCCTGACACCACTGTCTAGTTTACGCGTGTTAATATTCTAAAGGGACTTACATGGCTTTGAGGTGTCTGAGCATGACTGTTCTCATGCTGGTGGCTCCCTCTCTGATGAGCTGTGATAAGAAATTTGCTATGTCACTTTCCTTGTCTCCAAATACATGATCAGGGAGCCTATAATGTATGCCAGGGCAAGAGCTCTGGCCAGCGTGACTGACTAAACCAAATGGATCCTCTGTCTTGAGAGTTTCAGCAGGAGGCAGAGAGAATTTCAGCCTGCACCTGGGGAGGCTGTAGAAGTAGACACTGGGAGTGGCGTGGCCCCCCTCGGGACCCTCAAGTGGGGAGCAAAGTATATCCACTTCCTGGGCTAGAAACCATGGCTTGTCGTGGTTTCGCTCTGGCCTGGGACTTGTAGTGACCACCCAATCATCCCGAATTATCCAGAACTTGGACATATCTTCATGTTTGTCACAAATTCAGGAAAAGCCCGAGTAGCCTACTATGATTCAGACTTCGATTTGAGCGTCAGTTAAGCCAAATGACAAGGAGCAGAAATGCGCTTCATTGCTGTGGAGGGGAGGTGGTTCACAATACAGATGCTCAGGGAGATGAGGAAGCCCAGGGAACCACGCTCCCCCTGCTCGCTTCCTGCTAGGATCTGTGTATGGCTGGAACGTCATTGTTCACTATTTAGGACCATCTGGGCTTGCGTGGCTCCCTCCAGAAGCGGGCTCTTCTTCAAGCTCATGACTTGGGTTTCACCGTCCCCCCCTTCCATGCCTGGACTTCACCTTCCACCTCCTGCCTCCTTCCTCTCCTCTCTGACCTCATTTTCTTCCCCTGGTGTGTGCGTGTGCACAGCCTCCGTCTCCCTCACTCTCTCTGTCCATGACTCTGTTTCTGCACTACATTGCTTGTCTTAGGTGTTCAAGTATTTCACATTCGCACTGTTCAAGTGAAGCTCAGATTCTTTGGCATAGTAACTCTCCCCTGCCAAGTGCCTTTAGTGGGCAGGGTCCTTAGTCCCAGGCTCTCTTGGACTCCGGGGGTGAATTAATCTAAGCCATGTGACAAGGAGAATGGAGTCCTCCATACGAAGAGTGATCAAAATGTAGGGCAGGTGGGGCGCCTGAGTGGCTCAGTGGGTTAAAGCCTCTGCCTTCGGCTCAGGTCATGATCCCAGGGTCCTGGGATGGAGCCGGGCATCGGCTCTCTGCTCAGCAGGGAGCCTGCTTCCCTTCCTCTCTCTCTGCCTGCCTCTCTGCCTCCTTGTGATCTCTGTCTGTCAAATAAATAAATAAAACCTTTAAAAAAAAATGTAGGGCAGGAAGACACGGTGCTGCCTTTTGGAGAGCATGGGGGCGTGCGTGTGGCAGGGAGGACAGCAATCAGTCTGGGTCTCCCGGGATGTCAGGATCCGTGTCCGCGTATGTAAAATGGGTGACATCAGGCAACTTGCTGCTCTAGTTTTCTTCCTTTCTTCCTCGTAAGTAGGTTGTGTTTAACAGTTCCAACTTATTGGTTGGAACAATTTTATGGTTAAGTTCAGCATATTTTAGCGTAGGCAGAGTAATTAGAGAAAAAAAAAAATCCTGTGTTAACCCAAGAATTTTATCTATTTTTTTTTTCAAATGGGCAAGTTTTTATGGTCATTGCCTCATTCAGGAGCACCTTCCATACACTTCGAACTGCTGTGCATTAAGAATAGAAAAGTAAGTGAAACAGAATCTAGCCAACCAAGTACCAAAACACTGCGAATGTGCTAAGTAGTAAAATGGAGACTAGAGGAGGAGGTTGTGGCTACTCGGGGGTGGGGCTAGGGCAGCGGTGACCCTTTGCAGGGAGGATGCTAGATCGTAAGAGCTCTGAAGAGGAGGCACACGTTTCCAGACACACAGGGAACAGAGTGGGGACTCCCACCTTGGAGTTAGAGACCAGATATGAAATTCAAGTCCATGTCCACCCAAAATCATTAACAAAATTATAGTTACAAAAATATATAGTTACATTAACACAATTATATAGTTAAGTATCTCTGCATGTGTAGTGTGTGTGTGTGTGTGTGTGTGTGTGTGTAGAAGGCCTATAACATACCAGATTTTCCATTCTTAGACTAAATATTTTTCAAAACCATTTTTTAAGTATTCAATGCTCCATTTCTTGTATTTTAACTCCTTTAGGAGAAATGTGTCTGCCGGCACCAGAGGATAAAACATTTGCAACAGGTCATTCTGGGACATTGCTGGGCCAGGGAACTTGTATTCTTTACACTGATACAAATACACCCTATTGATGAAAACAAATAATTCTGTGTAGTATATGGAACATGCATGTTAAACCATGCCAAGGCTTTTTTGTGCCTCTGTGGTTACACAGAGAAATGGACAGAGCCAGTCAGAAGTTGATTTGTGGCCTTCTTACCCCTGTACAACCCCATTCCAGCCCTTCCATATGTAGAAAACTAGCCCAAATGGCTTTTTCGAACTACCGGTTGCTTTAGCAACTACCATCCTTCAGTTTCCGGTTCCCACCTCTGCTCATCCTTGAAGGTCTGTGACCGCAGCTTTGTCATAATTTTCTCTAGACAGTCTTTCTCCTTTGTCACCAGGAACAAAGGATATATAAAAAAAAGTGTCAAAACTCTCTTAAGTGCTTTCTACAAAGGGAGCTTTGCCTGGAGAGTCTGGTTTCAGTTTCTCCTAAACTCCTCCTCCTTTTTTCAAATCCCAACAAGGATTCCTAATTCACTGAAGTAAAACTATTACACATTTTGGCTTCTAAATTCTCAAGTTTAAAAAAAAAAAAAACAGTTGCCGATATTAGGGGGAAAAAAAAGTAATGGAGATTCTGGTCAGTGTTTAAGAGGGGGTCAGTGATATCAAATAAGAAAGGTCCAAAAAGCACTATTTAATGACACACAACTAGGAAATGCATTGTCTGAGAACCACAGTTCATCAGCCAACACACAGAAATGCTGGCTGCTCGTTAGCCAATAAGCTGTAAACTTTTCCAGTGGCTTCATTCAGTTTTGGTTACCCAGCCAGGGTTTTCTCTAAAGAAAACTAATCTTGCAGTGAAATTATAAATGAAAGTAGCTACTCTGTCACTGCTTATACGTGGTTTAACTGTTTGAACCATTATTTTTTTCAAAATATACTGTTATTTCAAAAATGTTGCAGTCTTATTTCAAAATATACTGTTATTCAAGTCTCATTAGCTGTCACTGGGTAAACATACTTTTTCCTGACTATATTAGTCTCTCAGGATCTGTTTATTATGTCTACTGACAGATAAGAAAATTGACCTGGGGTAGGAAAAAAACAAAAACAAAAAGCCCCCAAACTTCTGATAAAAGTATATGATTTACAGAAGGAGGATTCCCTACTCTTGTAATAGTTAGCAGCCAGATAAACAAAATTAGCATACCGAGGGAATCTTTGGTTTAACGTAGTATTTGTGCCACTCAGATTTCTTGCTTCTTTCTAATTTATTCCTTCAAACAGTGTGATGAAAGAAAAATCATGAGCTTTAGTGTCAGCCGGACCAGATTTCAAATTCTCCTTCCAAAACCGTTTTCAAACGTGATTTTTCGTCTTATAAACAAGGATAATGATATTTTACTGAGTGGTGAGGATGAAATGTGTAACATATGTGCGTGAACTCAGCCCAATGAATGGAACACAGTGGACACTCAAAAAATGAGTGTCCCAGAGTCTACAGGGACAAATTGCTCCATGTTTACGGACGTCTCTGGCCTAGAGGCTTGCATGCAAATAGGAAATTAAGAAATAATGAACCACTCGCAGAGTCACAATCACTTGGCACTCGCTGCAGCCAAATCTTTAGCCAAAGATTTTCAGTGGCCGCAAAAGATGTGAAATCTGTCATCCTAGTTTCTTCTCATAGCTGTGCTAGGTCAATAAACTGAAGGACAGAACAGAGGAAAACAAATGAAGGAAGCCAGCTTGTCCTTCACGAGGGCAGCCCAAAGACTGCAGTCTGTCCCAGCATTTCCCCAGGAAGTGGGGGGCTGCGGGGGGGGGTATCTGACAGCACAGGCCTCCTTGGAGGGTTTTATGGGCACCATTCAAAGGCCCCCATCAGGAACGTGCTGGAATAAAAGACTCCGCGGCATCCATCACGCCCTACTCGTGTCTGCACACCCGCAAGCTCCCTTCTTTAGACATGGGGGGTGTCAAGAGCCCGGGGAGCTGCAGTGTGGGAGGGAGGAAGGGAGGAAGGATGACTTTTAAGAAGGGAAAGTGAACCAGTTCTAAGGGCATGCTGAAGCTCAGTCACCTCCCCTGTTGGCAGCACTGGAAACAGAGTGACGGGCAGAGCACCAAAGGGGGGAGGCCACACCAGACGGTGTGCCCAGTACCGGGGCAGAAGGGGTGCTCCCAGGAGGAGTAGCTGAGTTTAGCTGAGTGCTTACTGCGTCCCAGGTGACCTTGGGCCAGGTGCTTTGACCTGGTGTGCACAGCAGCCTGTGACATAAGAAATCATGCGTTCTCATTTCCATGAACGAGGACGTGAGGTCAGAGAGGCTAAGTAACTTGTATCAAGGGTCGCCCCATGCGTCGGGGAGAGAGCCAGGGTCCAGATCCCCCCATTCTGAGGCCAGCTTTGAGCTACAGCGGCTCTTTCATGGGGAGTCCGGATGTGCTGGCAGTCAGCATTCACAAAGCTGCCCGAAACGGGCTCAGAGTCACCAAGGGACACGCGTGATTAACAGCACCTGGTCACCGCACCGCTTCCTAATGAGGCTGGTGCCCGTTACCGGCGGGGGTATGGGTTTGTTGAATACGCACTTGGGTTCAGGCCCAGAGCTGAACTGCAGGAAATCATGCAGGAGCCCTTCTCAGTGTCCCTTCTTCTCTCAGCTGTCCCCAGGAAGCGCTCTGTCTCTCCGAGGAGCAAGTGTGGAACAAATGGGTTGAAAGCACACCAAGTGATTATCTCGCCCTGAGCATGAAATGACTCCCCTTCCCTGGGTGGCCATCTGCCTTGGTCTGGTAATGACCTGGGTCAGGATGTCTGATAACTAGTCATGGCTGTTGGGCCAAGAGCAGCAGTGATCTGGAGGAGAAGCCCGTGTACGGAGAGTGCCCATTAGGCTCATAAGTTCAGAGTGGCCGTGTGCCATGCTCAGAAGCATTTGCTCAATGACCCCCATGAGCGAGGCTGTTGGTTTCAGTATCATTCACTAAATGATTTTTCCAGAGACAAGCAGTCCTGTAGGACTCTTTGTGAACTACTGATATTCCGAACAGCTGCCATTAGTATGCCGACACATGTAACATCTATTCTAGAGATGCTGATAACTCCACTGGTTGCTCTAATTATATTCATTTATACTGCTTTTGGTGGGTTGGAGAGAGAAATGTTGGATAGAATGAGCAAAACCACATTCTACTTGGCTTTGACACTAGCTCTCCCTTTTATATTCTTATTTCTGCAAGAAATCTAATTCACTTGCTCTTCCCCACCCTCAAAAATATTTCACGGTAACCCTTATGTTATCCTCATGGGTAAGTACTAAGTAGCCCCTTTCAGCACTTTCTGTCTTGTAGTGAAATGTGGTTTACAAAACTGAAATTGTCTCCTAGACCCCAAGCCAACATAATAATGAAACAAAGATGGGTATTTTTAAAATGTCTGATTTCTTAATCCCAGGTTCTTACCATTCACTTTTAGTTTAAATTTATATTTAAAAACTATCCCGGTTTTTGGGGCACCTGGGTGGCCCAGAGGATTAAGCCTCTGCTTTCGGCTCAGGTCATGGTCCCAGAGTCCTGGGATCGAGCCCCGCATTGGGCTCGCTGCTCAGCGGGAAACCTGCTTCCCCTTCTCTCTCTGCCTGCTTCTCTGTCTACTTGTGCTCTTTGCCTGTCAAATAAATAAATAAATAAATAAAATCTTAAAAACAAAACAGAACAAAATGAAAAACTATCCCAGTTTTCGATCTTCCTCTATTAAAATGACGAGAACCTGAATCTGAAAAGGTCAACAAGCTGCTGCGCTGGGAGAGGCAGGACCTAGACATCATGTCATTTGAACTTACCTTGTCATGAAAGATCATTCCGAACAGCAGAAACACAAACAAACTAAAAAAGCAAAAACAACAAAAAAACAAGCATGAGAACAAGAGATTCAGTCAAGAGTTGAAGATCACATCAGAAAGAGACAAAATATTCCAATGTTACTGAAATTTGCTGTTAAACTTTTTATAGGGAGAGGGAAGCCTTCTTAATAGATGGAATATTTGTATCTATTTTAAGTATTACGATCCCGAAAGAGCAGGTGGTCATTTGATGAGAAAGAGAGAGGCCGTGGCTGTGTTGAGTCGTTATGAATGTCAAGGAGGAGGCTACGTGATTAGGAAGTTTCACTTTGAAGTCCCCACACTAAGTGACCTAAATAGTAGTATGTATGCATTTTGTCACGTGATGATGGGACCTGGAATAGGGTGTCTCTGAGGTCAGTTAACTCAGTGCCTCAAGGTCTTCCTGCTCTCTGAGCTTTCTATTCAAAATACAGACAGGTGTTCTAGGAGCAGAGAGATTACGTCCCAGTTGCTATGGAAGAGAAGGGAAGTTTGCTTAAATATCATCAACTTTCCTGTTGCAGGTTTCTCAGTTCCTGAATGTTGATGTCTGTAGGTGATCTCTATCCTGGAGCACTGGAGGTGGGAAACACTTGAAATACATTGAAATTACATACTCACTAGGCTGTTCATTTTAATTTGAAACATATATTTACTATTTTTCTCTGTGAATAAATAAGAACCTTCATTGATTTTTATTAGGTGCTAAACTACACAAATGGTTAATATTTTTGTAGAATGTGTATAATTATATTGCCCACATCAATTGGCTAATGATCCAAATATTTTAAGAATATACTCTGGGTAGTATAAGAGTCACACCTGATGTTTAAACTAAAATGATGGTACTTACAGCTTTTAACCATCCAGAAAATTTGCTCAAGCAGAACATATTTCCTATATCTTTTAGAATCTCCTATGGTAGAGAGAACACCTACAGCTTTTCACATTCTAAAACTGTCTTTCTAGTGTGTTTTCTTGACCACCTATTTAAATGGGATTTGCCCATTAAATATAAAGATACCAACACAAACATTTAATCTAAAAAGCGATCTGTTTCTATTTTGTATATGTCCTAAAATTAGTTTCTGAAGCTACACTAGAATATAAACCTGTTACAGGTTGATTTGGCTGATTTCAGAAAGCTTACTGCAGTGGAGGTTAAAGCTTCTGTGAAAATCAAAGAAATGGAATAAATCCCGTAAAATATGTGTGTGTGGGGGGGTGGGGGGTGGATAAGAAGTTGTGCCCATTCCTGGTGTCCATGCAGCACTGTCCCAGCTACTAAAGGAGAAACCCACACTGACGTTTTCCTTTTTAGTGGTGAAGTAATTGTGCAGAAATCTGTTGGATCTAGGCTGACGTTATAAGTCGCCTGGATGAGGAACAGGATTGGCTCTCAGTATCACTGAGAAAAATCACTTCGTTGCTGGCATAACACGCTGTGTTTTTCAGTTGGAGAAAGTATTTGACGAGCATTGAAAAGTGAAAGGTGGGCGCTAAGCTTCCAGCTGCTGGTTATGCTAAGAGGAAATCGTTTTGCTTCTCTTTTGACTTTCGGTTTTTAAGATGTTGTATAATTTTGGGTGGAAGTCAGCTTACATTTGTTTATGCTTTCCTGCCACTGCGCGGAAGTGTGAGATTTCGTTCTACTGTTATGACAGTCCTCCAGAGGAAAAAAAATGTGAAATAAAGTAACTCTTTGACCTTTAATGTTTCTGAAAGTACTTGTGTTTTAGGGAATAACCGTAGTTGTTAGTCCTGATCACATTCAATATGTGTGTGGCTTGCAGCAGCCACAAGTTCCACAGCTGTAAAAAGCAGTGTGTCATGGAGGCACGGTGACATCCGTAACTCTCCCAACTGCCCTGGAGAAGTATTTTAGAACCTATGAAGCCCAGTTTGCCCCTCATACACTTACCTGACTATACACTCAAATATGCTCTGTCTGCTCTTGGGGGTGCCCAGATGCCCTTGCTGTGGCCCCGCCCACACTTGTCCCCTTTGTGCTCCATCACACTCGCAGTGGGTGGTGGCAAACTACAGCTCCCAGATTCCCTTGTAGCTAGATCCTGTTCACTTCTTACAGCAGATTGAAAAAAATTTTCTCTCTCCTCATCTCACCTTGTGTCTCTCTTGCAACTCCCTCCTGCTTCTGGAAGTGTCTGTGGTCCTTTTCCTCTCTACTCCTCCATGGCTGGATGGCAGATCATTGGTGTTTTCTCACGGATCTGGGTGACACCAACGCGGCAGCACGTCCTCAGTGCATTCATAAATTCTGACAAAACTGTTGCTTCCCTTGAGTTTCCCTAATCCTGAGGGCAGTAGCTGTTTCCTACAGTTACGGGTTAATCAAATCTCACCCTACTCTTTTTCTTGGCTTTCCTTCCAATGCTTTTATGACCAACTTTTTATATGTAGTCCACTCTTTTTTTTTTAATATTTTATTTATTTATTTGACAGAGTGAGCAAGTGAGCACAAGTAGGAGGAATGGCAGAGGGAGAGGCAGAAGCAGGCTCCCCGCTAAGCAGGGAGCCTGATGCGGGGCTCCATCCCGAGACCCTGGGTTCATGCCTGAGCCGAAGGCATATGCTTCACTGACTGAGCCATCCAGGCGCCCCTATGTAGTACACTCTCACAGTAATATTTAGTATGGCTTTTTTTTCCTCCTGAAAAGATCCTGCCTGGTACCTCGTGGGGTAAATGGATAACATAGTACAGGCTGTCTCAAAAGCTCCGAAAAGAGCCATAAAATAATTCATGCTCCTTTTATCAGTGAGTCCACATTTAGGAATCTATTCTGGGAATGTAATCAGAGATAGTCCTGGAGATTTTGTGAGTAAGGATTGCCATTGATGGGTTATTATTATTATTTTCTTTAATATTAGAAGTGGGAATTAACTACTGAACAATAGGAACTATTGACACACAAACAGTTACAATATACCTACACATTAAAATATTATGCCATCATTAAAATCATATTTAAAAAATATTGACAAAGACAAGGTTTATAGCATGATTTAAAAAAAAAGAAACAAAACATCAAAACAGCATACCAAAGTACATACACTGTATGAATGAATAAATGTTTCTATGGAAAAATGGTTATAGCAAAAAACATTTGAAAGAAATCCCATATGTAATAATGATTCTGTCTTGGTGATTTTTATGTTCTTTGCCATGCTTTTTTTGAAAATTTCTGAAATGCCTACCCAGACCATTTTCTAATAAGAATAAAAAGAACTGTACATTTTTCAAGTAGTCTTTATCATACCATATACAAAAATAACTCCAGATAGATTTAAGATCTGTACTAACCAACCAAACAAACAACAGCAACAATGGGAGCAACAGCCCCCCCACCCCACCCCACCGATCTTTTATGATGAAAGAAGAAAACAGGGATGCCTGGTGGCTCAGTCCGTTGAGCATCTGCCTTCGGGTCCTGGAATAGAGCCCCACATTGTGCTCCCTGCTCAGTGGGGAGCTTGCTTCTCCCTCTGCCTGCCGCTCCCCCTGCTTGTGCTCTCTCTCTATCAAATAAATAAATAAAATCTTAAAAAAAAAAAAAGGAAGAAAGAAAGAAAAAGAAGAAAACAAAAGTGTTATTTTCTTAATGACCAAAGGGGGGGGGAAGATTAGAAATATTTTCAGTATATTGAGAAAACTGGGAAATTGAGGCAGTTTTTAGCTGAAGAATATCCTTTTCCACATATTGACAAAGAAAAGAGATTTATGTTTTTAAAAAAGCCTTGGGGGGTGCCTGGGTGGGTTAAAGCCTCTGCCTTCGGCTCAGGTCATGATCCCAGGGTCCTGGGATCGAGCACTGCATCGGGCTCTCTGCTCGTCAGGGAGCCTGCTTCCTCCTCTCTCTCTCTGCCTGCCTTTCTGTCTACTTGTGATCTGTCAAATAAATAAATAAATAAATAAAATCTTTAAAAAAAAATGCCTTGGGACTTGTAGTTTTCTTATTATGCCTTGCATGGCTACCTTATGGAATAAAAGCATTAGGTGGCATCTTACGAGTTGACAACCAACTGTCATATCCCTCTTTGCTTGGGATATTTTGTTGTTTTGTTTTTTGTGTTTTTCCACAAATGGCTTATCTGAACTCTGGCTCATTTTTGGAACTTAAGCCTTTCCTCCTGCTTTCTGACCCACTTTGTATCCCCCAACCACATCAGTCGTGAAGCTATGTTTTAGTATAAATTTCAGAACACATCACAGAGGGGCCGATTCCTTGCATGTTAAGGTATTCCTTTAAAGGGCCCTCTCTAACCAATGTGGCTTTCAAGATAAGGTACTGAGAGTGGGGCTTTCTTCTCATAAAAGAGTATTTTGAGAGCCTCCTTTGATGTTTGAAACCCCTTTTCTTCTGGTTTCCTACTTGCCAAAGTAGTTGGGAATATTTTATTCCTGGTTAATTATCATCACAAGGGGAAAAAAAAAAGGTTTGGGATTTCTTTTGTTTGAATGTTACAGTGGGATTTGAAAAGGCAGGTTTCCATATCATGAAACTGATGGCAACTCACAGAAATTCGATTAAAAAACAGTTAAACAGTCCAGTGATGAAGACAACAGAAGTCATTGTTCTGATATTTTTTCATGGAGCAACGCTTCAGCAAAGTGTTCATCACGATTGTTCTTGGAGACGTACAACATCGGTTATTTATGTTCTTGAGTCATAGCTGTGAATGTTTGCATATATAGTATTGTCGGATTGGGATTTGATTTTACACTACTTGCAAACCAGTAAATCGGCAGAAGACGTGAGCTTTTCGAGCCAAGGGTGATGCCCTGTATTAACTTGCAGCACAGAGTCGGAGTAAGCGCCATGGGTTTGTGTCAAGGTCTCGTCCCCCTGGGTCCCCTGGCAGGGAGGTGACTGCTGGTGAAGGAGATTTGCAGTGTAGCTGAGGGTTCTGAGATGAGGCAATCCACTGAGTAGTGAGCAAGCCTCCTTTTGGTCTGGGGGGGACATCACCTTACCTCTTGAGGTTACCAGCTGCCTATGCAAGCTGACACGTGGCCTGTGTAGAAAGTAAGCAGGGACCTTGCTGTCTTGGCTTGCCCATCAAGAGGACCAGAGGGCCCTTTCGGAACAAAAACATAATTTTATATCATGATATCTAATAGTATGTTGTGTTAATATATACGTGCATATTACACATGCATTTAAAAAAGTCTTTAGAGAAGTTCTTTTTAAACTCATGGGATAACTGCCCACAGTGGTGTCCATGCTTATTTCTGAAAACAATGACACTAGCAGCAACATAGCATAGAGCATGGCATGGAGATGAAAGAAACTGCTGTCCCACGGCCATTTTTCTTGTGCAGTCAAGTTTACTGTGACTAGGTGTGGAAGAATAAACAGAATTTCCAGATAGGTGTAATCATTAGCTACTCAATGGAGGTTTATTAAAATACAGACTACCTTGGAGTTTTATGGATTTCTGTGGGAAAAATAAGGTTAGTGGTAACTCAGAATTTCAGCTTCAGCAAAGAAACCAGATTAGATGAAAACTGCATACAAAGATTTTCAGGGGTGCCTGGGTGGCTCAGTCAGTTAAACATCTGACTCTTGATTTCAGCTCAGGTCATGATGTCCATGATCTCAGGATTGTGAGATTGAGCCCCACATCGGGCTCTGCATTGGGATAGAGCGTGTTTAGGATTCTCCCTCTTGCTCTCCCTTTGCCCCTCCCCCACCACACGTGCATGCATTCTTGCTCTCAAAAAAAAAAAGACTTTAGTTGGTTGTTTTTTCATAATATACTTTGTCTCTGCAGGGCACTGACACGGGCTTGTGTGGGCAGGGACCCCTAGGGATGGACTACCACCAGGGGTGCTGGTTGACCAGCGTTCCATCAAGTCCCTGGACACCACTTTTGTAGAAAAATCCCTTTGATTGTGAGCAAGGACAATTTTCACAGAATAATGTTTTCATTGGGTTAGCCATACACCTGACTACCATGAATACTTGTTTGAACGTGGACCTGTGGCTTTCTACCATTTTTTCCCAATTCTTAAAATATCCTCCAAATTTATCTAATTTAGTGACAGAATTTTCTTCTCTCATGAAAGGAAGAAAGACTAAACAGAAAAAGGTTCAGGTATTATTGATTTTTATTTTTATTCAATTTTATCTCAAATAGGATTATACTGCAGTTATGTTAAAAGACACTTATTTCCGATAGTTCAACTCCTTCCCCCAAATGTCTCAATGCTTCACTATTACTTTCTTAAAGATAGGTAACTAAGCATTATGGTATTTTGAGTTATGCATTCCATATAGTTAAGACTCAAATTTTATAGCATTCTACTTTTACATCATACATTTTATGTGGTAGAAGAGAAAAGAAAAAAAAATTCCTGAGATAACTTGATTTTTCATAAATTAAGCTTAGACTGGTTGAATCAACTTGTAAATTGACAAATAGAAGAAACAGCAAGTTCTTTAAAGCTTCATAATTTATCTACTGAACTATAATTTTGTAAATGAATATCCTTTGATGCTTTGCTTTGGGACACTGCAAGATTTATTTGACAAAATGTTTTTGGATTTTTCACTTTTAAACATTTATCACACACAGTATAGAATGTGAGTGATTCACAGTTGAAAACTTGAGAGTTAACAGAGTCCTTTTTCATAATTCATAAAAATGCATTCCATGTTATCAGGTGGAATTGTAGTTTCCAGCTCTGGGTATCTGGCCCTTATATGTTATGGTCTTCACCGGTTTCCCCTAGAATATGATATTTAATGGCCTTGAGGTTCAGTTTGATATTAGGTTACAGTTGCTCACTGTGACTGGGAGTATGGGAGCAAATAGACCCTTGACATACTACTACTATAAATTTCCCTGTAGTGGAAAAACTTAAACCTAATTGGAACAGAATATCAAACCCATGCACGCCATACTTGCATCACCCCTGCAGAATTTTATGGCTTTTTACAAATAAGGAATAGGCAATTAAAAGGACAGGCAAGAACATTTTTCTCAGTCTTTTTGTCTTGTCGGTGTTACTCCGCTTAGGCTGTGGTAACAACATGCAACAGGCTTGGCGGCTCAAACCACAGTTTATTTCTCACACGTAGATGTTGAGATGTTGGAAGTCCAAGACCAAGGTGTCTGGATGACACATTTATTGGTGGGAGGCCTCTTCCTGGCTTGCAAAATGCTCTTACCTGGCAGAGAGAGAACATTCTCTTTCTTCCCCTTCTTATCAAGCCATTATTCCCATCATGAGGGTCCCACCCTCAGGCGTTTAACACTGATCAGTTCTCAAAGGCCCACGCACACTGGGGCTCTGGGCTCCAACTTATGAATTTTGGGGGGACATGATTCAGTCCATCGTGTGCTTGTGCACTCTTGGTCTCTCTCTCATACCGAATGTTTTTCTAAATACAAAGCCCACAAAATTTAATCCTATCAACTTGATTGATGTTTACAAGTCTTACTTTCTTCCTGGTGAAGGCCATTTTTTCCCCTGGCTAATAATTCAGATCATCTGGTTTAACAGCCAGCATCAAAGGCCCTGGATAAGATACTCAAGTTTCCGATGAGAATATTTCACATAAGATGAAAGATGCTTTTAAATGCTAGGACTTCATTTTCTTTTTCTTTTTTTTTTTTAAACAATTTTATTTGTTTATTTGACAGGCAGAGATCATAAGTAGGCAGTGAAGCAGGCAAAGAGAGAGAGGAGGAAGCAGGCTCCCCACTGAGCAGAGAGCCCCGTGCGGGGCTCGATCCCAGGACCCTGAGACCATGACCGGAGCCGAAGGCAGAGGCTTTAACCCACTGAGCCACCCAGACGCCCCAGGACTTCGTTTTTTTGTTTTTGTTTTTTCCATTCAAATTTTCGCAAAATCTCAAAGCTATCAAAAAATTTCATTTGACTGTTTCCTTTGCCGTGCAAAAGCTTTTGATCTTGATGAAATCCCAATAGTTCATTTTTGCCCTTGCTTCCATTGCCTTTGGCGATGTTCCTAGGAAGATGTTGCTGTGGCTGAGGTCGAAGAGGTTGCTGCTTGCGTTCTCCTCAAGGATTTTGATGGATTCCTTTCTCACATTGAGGTCCCTCATCCATTTTGAATCTATTTTCGTGTGTGGTGTAAGGAAATGGTCCAATTTCATTTTTCTGCAAGTGGCTGTCCAATTTTCCCAACACCATTTATTGAAGAGGCTTTTTTTTTTCCATTGGACATTCTTTCCTGCTTTGTTGAAGATTAGTTGACCATAGAGTTGAGGGTGAATTTCTGGGCTCTCTATTCTGTTCCATTGATCTATGTGTCTGTTTTTGTGCCAGTACCATACTGTCTTGATGATGACAGCTTTGTAGTAGAGCTTGAAGTCCGGAATCGTGATGCCACCAACTTTGGCTTTCTTTTTCAAGATTCCTTTGGCTATTCGAGGTCTTTTCTGGTTCCATATAAATTTTAGGATTATTTGTT
>PISX010026542.1:0-24354 GCA_004024625.1 Mellivora capensis | reverse complement strand
CTAGCCTTTGGTACTGTCTCTTGTTCTTTTTTTTGTGGTGAGTTTTTCCGCCTTGTCATTTTTTCCAGGTAAGATTATATGAAGGAGCAAATAAAATACTAAAAGGGTGGCAAAGACCCTAGGAAAATGCCCTTTAAAGAAAAAATTGAATTAACTGCAAGACTAAAGAATCATGGGGAGAAAGCCATGAATTCCGCGCTTTGCTTTCTCCTCCTCTGGAGTTCCGCTCCTCTCCTTGTTAAGTGAACTTGGTATTGGCTGGATTTCTTTTGATATTCTGGGGGAGGGGCCTGTTGTAGTGATTCTCAAGTGTCTTTGCCCGAGGCAGAGCTGCACCGTCCTTACCAGGGGCCGGGTTGAGTAATCCGCTCGGTTTCGCTTTCGGGAGCTTTTGTTCCCTGAGCGCTTTCCGTAGAGTCCGGAGGACGGGAATGAAAATGGCGGCCTCCCAGTCTCCGGTCCGGAGGAGCTGAGATTCGGGGCTCCACTCCTCAGAGAAAAGCCCCAGCCCACTCACATCTCCCTCGCCTCTGGCCGCGCTCCGAGCTCACCCAGCCTGTGACCAGTGCAAGGTAACCCCAAGCTGAGAGCTCACTCCTCGGCTCTGTCTCTGTAGCCGGCTTCCCGCTCCGATACCTGCTAGCTCTGCGACACTCAGACACCCTTCTGTGACCCTGCAGGACCTGGGGCCACGCTGACCCCGCGTGGGCTTCACCCCGGTTTAGCCTCTGGAGCGATGTCCCTCCGTGGAGCAGACTTTTAAAAGTCCCGATTTAGTGCTCCGTGGCTCTGCCGCTTGCCAGGAGCCGGCCCCCCCCCGCGGTCTGTCCTCCTGTCGCTTTCGATTCACTTCTCCGCCGGTCCTACCTTCCAGAAAGTGGTCGATTTCCCGTTTCCAGAATTGCTGTTCTTCCTCTCTTTGATCTCCCGTTGGATTTGTAGGTGTTCGCAATGGTTTGATAAGCTATCTAGCTGATCTCCTGCTGCCTGATGTAGTCTGAGCTGCTACTTCTCTGCCATCTTGCCCCTTCCTCCATCACTTTGTTCTTTTTTTTTTTTTTTAAGATTTTATTTTTTTATTTGAGAGAGAGGCAGTGAGAGAGCATGAGCGAGGAGAAGGTCAGAGGGAGAAGCAGACTCCCCGTGGAGCTGGGAGCCTGATGTGGGACTCAATCCCCGGTCTCCGGGATCATGACCTGAGCCGAAGGCAGTCGTCCAACCAACTGAGCCACCCAGGCGTCCCCACTTTGTTCTTTATAGTTAATACTCTGCTTCTTGGTTTGTCTCTGCCTCTCTTCCCCTTGCCCCCATGCTGTTTTGTTTTGTTTCTTAGGTTCCACATATGTATGAACTCCTGTGGCATTTGCCTTTCTCTGGCTGACTTATTTTGCTTAGCATACTACTCTTTAGCTCCATCCATGTCACTGCAAATGGCAAGGCTTCATATATATAACTCAGTCATATATATATACATCATATCTTCTTTATCCATTCATCAGTCAACAGACATTTGGGCTCTTTACATAGTTCGGCTATGGTAGATAATGCTGCTATAAATATTAGGGTGCATGTATCCCATCAAATCAGTATTTTTGTATTCTTTGGGTAAATAACTAGTAATGCCCTTGCTGGATCATAGGGTAGGTCTAATTAATTTTTTGAGGAAACTCTATACTGTTTTTGAGAGTGGCTTCAGCAGTTTGGATTCCCACCAACAGTGTAAGAGGGTTCCCTTATCTCTACATCCTCACCAACACTTGTTGATTCTTGTGTGGTTTATTTTAGCCATTCTGACAGGTGTGAGGTGATAGCTCACTGTGGTTTTGATTTGCATTTCCCTGATAATTAGTGATATTGAGTATCTTTTATATCTGTTGGCCCTCTGGATGTCCTCTTTGGAAAAATGTCTATTCATGTTTTCTGTGCATTTTTAATTGGATCATTATTTTTTAAAGTTTTATAAGCTCTTTGTGTATTTAAAATACTAACCCTTTATTTGGTTTGTCATTTGCAAATATCTCCTCTCACTCCGTAGTTTGCCTTTTAGTTTTATTGATTGTTTCCTTCACTGTGCAGAAGTTTTCTTTTTCTTTTTAAGTAGGCTTAAATCAAGTGCTTTAACTTATGACCCTGAGCAGGATCTGAGCTGAGATCAAAAGTTGGATGCTTAACTGATGTAGCCACCCAAGCGACCCTGTGCAGAAACTTTTTACTTTAATGAAGTCCTAATAGTTTATTTTTGCTTTTGTTTCCCTTGCCTTAGGAGACATATCTAGAAGGAGGCTGCTATGGCTGGTGTCAAAGAGATTACTGCCTGTATTCTCTCATCAGATTTTTATGATTTCAAGTCTCACATTTTGGTCTTTAATCCATTTTGAATTTATCTTTGTATCTGGTGTAAGAAAGTGGCCAGGTTTCATTCTTTTGCATGTTGCTGTCCAGTTTTCCCAACACCATTTGTTGAAAAGTCTTTGTCCCATTGGATATTCTTTCCTGCTTTGTCAGAGATTAATTGGCCATTAGTCATGAGTTCAGAACAAATAATTTTTAAAAGAAAAATAAAACAAAGAAAAATATAAATTGCCATACTCATGTGAATTGAACAATAGAAAGAATAGACCAATAATTGAAGTTGGTAAAACTCTCCCAGGAAAAATATGACAAATTTAGACAGCTTCATAAGCTTAGCTATATCAAAAATCAAATAAGTCCTATGTTACCTGAAAAATTTCAGATTTCCCACATTCAAATGGTCAGTTGAGCACACACATTTGCTTCTTTCCTTCCCTAAAATCTTTCAAATGTCATTAAAGATATACAAAAATGTATAAATGTATAAAAACATGGAGAATAGAAGTGGGGGGAAATAATGGGAAACAGATAACTTGAAATTTTATTGACTTTTTATAAGAGGGAAAGATGTCTCGGTGGGTAGTCATGCATAAACCACAGAAGAAAAAAAATTAGGCTTTAAGAGACAAAATCCCAGAGAAGCTCTAAATGAAACATTTCTGTTGTGGTCTTGTGAAACAGTATTTAGGGTATTTAATAAAGGTGTTGTACAGCTTTATTTCTACTTTATACCAGCCATACAAGCCTCCATTCTGTTCTTTAAACACATATGGTCCTTCCCTAATTTGAAACATTTGTTCTTGCTCTTCCATCAGTCTGGAATATCATTCTTCCAGCTCTTCACTGTGTAGTTCAATCTCATTCTTTTAGTCATCAGATCCAATATCACTCTGCAGAGATGTCCTCTATAAATGTTCTATCTGGAATAGCCTAAATTACTTTTTAAGAAAGATTTTATATATTTGGGAGAGAGAGTGAGCATGAAGAAGGGAGAAAGCAGCAGGGAGGGAAGAGGTAGAGGGAGAGGCAGGCTCCCCAGTGAGCAGGGAGCTTGACACAGGGCTCAATCCCAGGATCCTGGGGATTATGACCTGAGCTGAAGGCAGACACTTAACTGACTTAGCCACCCAGGTGCCTGTGTTACTCTATCTAATTACCTCATTTATCCCTCTTGTTGTTTTATTTCTACATACAACCACTGTTATTATTTACTAACCTTTTAATTTTTTCCCACCTGTCCCAATCCGTACAATAAAAGCCTTGTGAAACCAGAGACCTGTCTTCCTCAGTATTAGAATACAAGGTACAGCAAATAGTAAGAGTTCAAGAAAGAGAAAACAGAAGGGATGGAGGAAAAGTTATAAATGAAATTATAGATTGTCTCCTAGCACTTAATGAGGACTAGAGCCTTTGGGTTGAAATTGCCATCAAATGCTAAACAAAATTAAGGGGGGAAATTGATGTCTGGACAGTTCATGATACAATTTCACAACATAATGTGAGATAATGATTTTCTGAAGATAGAAATTTTCAGAGGCTATCTGCAAAAGGAAATAAAATAAACATCAGAGTCCTCTTAAACAATATGGTTTAACATCAGAAAAATCGATTAACTTAAGACATTATATTAAAAGAATAAAGCACCAAACCCCCATATGATCTCAAAGACACAGAAAAAGTACTTGATCTCACTCAAGGCAAAAACTCTTAATAAATAATAAATAATAAAAATAATAAAAAAAACTCAATAAAAAATAAAAATAAAAAAATAAAATAAATAAACTAGGAATAGAATGGATCTTCTCAAACTTATAAAGAGAATCTATGAAAAGCCTACAGCTAAAAATCATACTTAATGATGAATGACTGGATTGCTTTCCTCTTAAGACTGGGAACAAGGCAAGGATGTTTATTTCCATCACCTCTATTCAGCACTGTTGTGGAAGTTCTAGTCAGTAAAATAAAATATAGAAAAGACCCTGAATGTCCAAAGAAATGTTGAAAAAGAGAAACAAACCTGGGGACATCATGTTGCCTGATTTCATGCTATATTACAAAGCTGTGATCACCAAGACAACATGGTATTAGCACAAAAACAGACACATAGTTCAATGGAACAGAATAGAGTCTCCAGAAATGGGCCCTCAACTCTATGGTCAACTAATTTTCAACAAATCAGGAAAAAATATCCAATGGAAAAAGACAGTCTCTTCAGTAAATGGTGCTAGGAAAATTAGTTATATGCAGAAGAATGAAGTTGGACCATTCTCTTACACCATTCTCTTACACCAAACTGGGTGAAAGACCTCAGTGTGAGACAGGAACCCAACAAAATCCTAGAGGAGAACATGTCTTCAACATCAGGCAAGCAACTTCTCTCAAGACCTGTCTCCAAAGGCAAGGGAAAAAAAAGCAAAAATGATCTTTTGGGACCTCATCAAGATAAAAAGCTTCTGCACATCAAAGGAAACAGTCAACAAAATTAAGAGGCAACTCACAGAATGGGAGAAGATATTTGCAAATGGGCTGGTATCCAATATCTATGAAGAACTTCTCAAATTCAACACCTGAAAACCAAATAATCCAGCCAAAAAATGGGCAGACAACATGAACAGACACTTCTCCGAAGAAAACATACAAATGACTAACAGACACATGAAAAAATGTTCACCATCATTAGCCATCAGGGAAATTCAAATCAAAACCACAATAAGATTCCACTTTGCACCCATTAGAATGGCAAAAATTAACAAAACAGGAAACAACAAATGTTGGAGAGGATGTGGAGAAAGGGGAACCCCCTTACACTGTTGGTGGGAGTGCAGGTTGGTACAGCCACTTTGGAAAACAGTATGGAGGTTCCTCAGAAATTTAAAAATAGAGCTATCCTATGACCCAGCAATTGCACTACTGGGTATTTACCCCATAGATACAGATGTAGTGAAAAGAAGGGGCACATGCATCCCAATGTTCATAGCAGCAATGTCCACAATAGCCAAACTGTGGAAGGAGCCAAGATACCTTTCAGCAGATGAATGGATAAAGAAGATGGGTACATGTATACAATGGAATACTCCTCAGCCATCAGAAAGGATGAATACCCACTATTTACATAGATATGGGTGGAACTCGAGGGGATTAAGGTAAGTGAAATAAGTCAAGCAGAGAAAGACTATTATATGGTTTCACTCATATGCAGAACATGAGGACTACCACAGAGGACATTAGGGGAAGGATAGGAAAACTGAAAGGGTGGAAATCAGAGGGTGAGATGAACCATGAGAGGCTATGTACTCCGGGAAACAATCTGAGGGTTTCAGAGGGGAGGAGGATAGGGTAGAATGGTGATGGGTATTAAGGAGGACACAGGTTGTAATGAGCACTATGTGCAAATAATGAATCATGGAACATTACGTCAAAAACTAATGATGTACTGTATGCTAACTAACATAAATAATAAAAAAAGGAAAAAAAAGAAACCTTAATTTTGGAAGGAAGAAGTAAGGGTATTCACAAACAACATAACCCTCCATATGGGAAAAATCTTAAGGAATCAACAAGAAACGATTAAAACTAATAAACGAGTCAATTCATTGCACAGGATATAAAACCAAAAAGTCATAGTATTTTAAGTACATACACAAAATCATTTGGATTTCCATATACGAGCAGTGAATAGCAGAAAATAAAATTAAGAAAACAATGTCAAGGTTGTTTTGGCTATTTGGGAACTTTTGTGGCCCCATACAAATTTTAGGATTATTTGTTCTAGTTTTGTGAAAAGTGCTGGTGGTATTTTGATAGGGGTTGTGTTAAATGTGGAGACTGCTTTAGGTAGTATGGACATTTAAACAGTATTTGTTCTTCTAGTCCTTGAGTATGGAATGTCTTCCCATTTCTTTCTGTCATCTTTAATTTCTTTCATCAGTGTTTTATAGATTTCAGAGTACAAGCCTTTCACCTCTTTGATTAGGTTTGCTCCTAGGCATCTTATTGTTTCTTGTGCAATTATAAATGGAATTGATTCCTTAATTTCTCTTTCTGTTGCATCGTTATTGGTCTATATATGCAAAAGATTTCTGTACACTGATTTTGTATACCACAACTTTTCTGAATTCATGTAGTTTTTCAGTGGTCTTTTAGAGTTTCTATGTACAATATCATATCATCTGCAAATAGTGAAAACTTTACTTCTTCCTTGCCAATTTGGATGCCTTTTATTTCTATTTGTTGTCTGATTGGCATGGCTAGGACTTCCAGTACTATGTTGACTAAGAGTGGACATCCTTTACAAAAAACGGATGCAAAGGGGCACAGTAGTCTTTTGGAGTTTCTATATACATATATCATGTCATCTGCAAATAGTGAAAGTTTTACTTCTTCATTGCCAGTTTGGATTCCTTTTATTTCTATTTGTTGTCTGATTGCTGTGGCTGGGACTTCCAGTACTATGTTGACTAAGAGAGGACATCCTTTACAAAAAATGGATGCAAAGGGGCACATGCAATCAAATGTTTATAGCAGCACTATCAACAATAGTCAAACTATAGAAAGAGCTTAAATATCCAACTGATGAATGGATACAGAAGATGTGGTATATCTCAATCCCATTTATCACATATTGCATGGAGCACTGGGTGTTAATGAATCTTGGAACACTACATCAAAAACTAATGATGTATTGTATGGTGACTAACAACACAATAAATAAATCTACAGTGAGTCTCTTAAACACACACACACACAAACACAAAGATGTGGTCTATCTATAGAATGGAATATTACTCAGCTATCATAAAGAATGAAAGCTTGTCATTTGCAATAACATGCATGGAACTAGAGTGTATTAGGCTAAATGAAGTAAGCCAGTCAGAGAAAGACAAACACCACATGGTTTCACTCATATGTGGAATGTAAGAAACAAAACATGAACATAAGGGAAGGGAAAGAAAAATAAAATAAGAAAAACAGAGAGGAAGGCAAACAATAAGAGACTCTTAATTAGAGAACAAACAGAGTTGCTGGAGGGAAGGTAGGTGGAAGCATGAACTAAATGATGGTCATTAAGGAAGGCACGTGTTGTGATGAGCACTGGGTGTTATATGTAAGTGATGAATCACTAAATTCTACTCCTGAAACCAACACTATATATGTTAACTAACTTGAAGTAAAATCTTGGAAGAAAAAAAAAGAGTGGAATCCTTGTCTTCTTCCTGGCCATAGAGGAAAAGTTCTCAGTTTTTCCCTATTGAGGATATGATATTAGGTGTGGGTTTTCCACATATGGCCTTTATTATGTTGAGCTATGTTCCCTGTAATCCTACTTTGTTAAGGGTTTTTATCAAGAATCAATGTGGTATTTTGTCAGATGTTTTTTCTGCATCCAGGGAAATGATCATAACATTCTTATCCTTTCTTTTATTAACATGGTGTATCATGTTGATTGATTTACAAATATTGAACCACCCTTGCAAACCAGGAATAAATCCCATTTGATTGTGGTGAGTGACTTTTCCTCCCAAGTTTTTCTTTAAATTTAAATTTAGTTTACATAGAATGCAATTGCACTACTAGGTATTTAACCAAGGATACAAAAATACTGATTCAAAGGGATATATGCATTTGTACTTATACATGCAACTGATTCTATTTATATGAAATATCCAGAAATATTAAACCTAGGCAGAGGATGTCTGGACTGTATGTGGTAATGAAAATTAACTGTAAACAGGCCTGAGGGATTTTTTTCAGATATGGAAATATTCTAACATTGGTTTATGGTAATGGTTGCACAGCTTTATAAGATTCTTAAAAATAATAAATTAATTAATTAAAACTGGTGACTGTGGTATATAAATAATAACTGAACAGAGTTATTCTGAAAAATCAGAGAGAGGAATTTATGGTCAAAATATGATATAAACTAAAATGCAATATAGTTTTTCTTATTCAGAGATTGTAAGAAAATATAATCCATTTGGGTTTTTTTTTTTATTTTATTTTTTATTTGAGAGAGAGATAGAAAAAGAGCATGACCAGGGGGAAGAGGGAGAAGCAGACTCCTTGCTGAGCAGGGAGCCCAATGTGGGGCTCAATCCCAGGACCCTGGGGTCATGACCTGAGCCAAAAGCAGATGCTTAACTGACTGAGCCACCCAAGCACCCCAAAAATATAACCCATTTGATATTTCTTATTTAGGCAAATATGATGACATTTTTCTTTCTGTGGCAACATATAAATTATTTGGTTTCAGAATGAATCACACACACACACACACGCATGCACATTCAGAGTAAATATGCTTGCTATTTCTCAATTTTAAAAATCAATTTAAAATATGAAATTAGATAATTTAGTAGAATGTATTTTTTCCTGATTTTGATGTGGCTGTGAATTTACCTTTCTTTACCTGTGTGACACATGTAAATGGCCCAGAGAACTCATTTAATGTTCAGTCTAGTAACAAGTTCAGTTTCCTCATTTATAAAACTGAGATAATAATGACTAACTTGTAGGGTGTTCTGAGAGCTTAAAATAATGTATGTAAAGCTATTTTCACATAGTATGTGAGTTACTAGGAGTAACTCATTCTAAATCTGGTGGTGACTTCATGAAATTTATCTTAGATTTTATTTTGAGGCTTCTCTCTATCCCCACAGTCTATGAAAATAATTTTGGTACAGAAAAACTTTGGTACAGAAAAGCACTCAAAACAGCAAGCCTGACTATCTCCATTGGAGGAAGGACAGGTTTATCTTCCACAATAATGTTAAATGTGAACACCTGGAAAGGAATAGATTACTTTTAAGGACCCACAGAGCCTGAGATACTCACACGTTTTATTGCACTTCACAAGTATACTTGGAATTTGCCTGGCACACAGATTTTTCATCTCATAGTCATCAAAGAATCTGCTGATACACATTGCAAAGTTGTAACTAGGAAGCATCACTAAGATACTATCTATGAGGGTTGTGGCATAGTGAGGAAAATCAAGACCTATGATTAAAAAAATGATAGATTAGCTTTTTAATTATAATAAGGAACTTCCCATTACAACAAACTTCCCCAAGATGACTAAACCATTCATTTTGTAAGCCATAGAATTACCAATCTAACACATTATCCTTGAGAAAACATTAGTTATTAAGTCACTAAACTTGTTCACCTTGATAGCTTGTGGCTTGGATTTGTCAGTAACAGAGTTCAAGAGGAGACTTTTGCTAATGGTGTTTCCCTAGGATCTGTTTTCTTCCCTCTTTATGTGTAGGTCTGCTATTAAAATCCCCATCTCTTGGCTTTAAGTCTTTCTACTCTTGTGTGTTTCCCATCCAAGTTACAAAACAGAAAACCATGGATTCTGAATCCCACTTTATTGTTGGCTTCTGCATTCTGAAATTTCTTGCTAGATGAGTGAGTTATTTGAAAGAATCAATAAGATCGATAAACCATTGGCCACACTAATCCAAAAGAAAAGAGAGAAAGCTCAAATTAATAAAATTATGAATGAAAAGGGGGAGACCACAACTAACACCAAGGAAATAGAAACAATCATCAGAAGTTATTATCAACAGTTATATGCCAATAATTTAAGCAACCTAGATGAAATGGATGCATTCCTGGAAAACTATAAACTCCCAAAATTGAACCAGGAAGAAACTGACAACCTGAATAAACTGATATCTAGTAACGAGATTGAAGCAGTTATCAAAAACCTCCCAAAATACAAGAGCCCGGGACCTGATGGATTCCCTGGGGAATTCTGCCAAACTTTCAAAGAAGAAATAACACCTATTCTCTTGAAGCTGTCTCAAAAAATTGAAACAGAAGGAAAACTTCCAGACTCTTTTTATGAAGCCAGCATTACCCTGATCCCCAAATCAGGCAAAGACCACACCAAAAAGGAGAATTTCAGACCAATATCACTGATGAACATGGATGCTAAGATTCTCAACAAGATCCTAGCAAACAGGATCCAACAGCACATTAAAAAGATTATCCACCATGACCAGGTGGGATTCATCCCTGGGTTTTAAGGATGGTTCAACATTCGCAAATCAATCAATGTGATAGAACAAATCAATAAGAGAAGAGAGAAGAACCACATGGTCCTCTCAATTGATGCAGAAAAAGCATTTGACAAAATCCAGCATCCATTCCTGATTAAAATGCTTCAAAGTATAGGGATAGAGGGAACATTCCTGAACTTCATAAAATCTATCTATGAAAGACCCACAGCAAATATCATCCTCGATGGGAAAAAGCTCACAACCTTCCCGTTGAGATCAGGAACACGACAAGGATGCCCACTCTCACCACTCTTGTTCAACATAGTATTAGAAGTCCTAGCAACAGCAATCAGACAACAAAGAGAAATAAAAGATACCCAAATTGGCAAGGAAGAAGTCAAACTCTCTCTCTTCACAGATGACATGATACTTTATTGGAAAACCCAAAAGACTCCACCCCCAAACTACTAGAACTCATACAGCAATTCAGTAATGTGGCAGGATACAAAGTCAATGTATAGAAATCAGTGGCTTTCTTATACACTAACAATGAAAATACAGAAAGGGAAATTAGAGAATCGATTCCATTTACTATAGCACCAAGAACCATAAGATACCTGGGAATAAACCTAACCAAAGAGGTAAAGGATCTGTACTCGAGGAACTACAGAACACTCATGAATGAAACTGAGGAAGACACAAAAAGATGGAAGACCATTCCATGCTCTTGGATCGGTAGAATAAACATTGTTAAAATTTCTATACTGCCTAGAGCAATCTATACTTTTAATGCCATTCTGATCAAAATTCCACCGGTATTTTTCAAAGAGCTGGAGCAAATAATCCTAAAATTTGTATGGAATCAGAAGAGACCCCAAATTGCTAAGGGAATGTTGAAAAAGAAAAACAAAACTGGGGGCATCACATTACCTGATTTCAAGCTTTACTACAAAGCCGTGATCACCAAGACAGCATGGTACTGGCATAAATACAGACACATAGACCAGTGGAACAGAGTAGAGAGCCCAGATATGGACCCTCAACTCTATGGTCAAATAATCTTCAACAAAGCAGGAAAAAAATATACAGTGGAAAAAAGACAGTCTCTTCAAATGGGAAAATTGGACAGCTAAATGTAGAAGAATGAAACTCGACCATTCTCTTACACTGTACACAAAGATAAATTCAAAATGGATAAAAGACCTCAAAGTGAGACAGGAATCCATCAGAATCATAGAGGAGAACATAGGCAGTAACCTTCCAATATCAGCCACAGCAACTTCTTTCAAGATATGTCTCCAAAGGTATTTGAAATGTTTAAACAATTTTCATACCCCAGTGTTTATAGGGGCTTTTTATTGTTTATCAACAATAGCCAAATTATGGGGAGAGTGCAAAAGTTCATCAGCTGAATGGATGGATAAAGAAGATGTGATATTTCATATGTACATTCCATATACATGTATGTGGTAAAATGGAATATTACCACAAAAAGAACGAAATCTTAGCATTTGCAACAACTTGGATGGAGCTACAGAGTATTATGCTAAGTGAATAAGTCAGAGAAAGATAAATACCGTGTGATTTTACTTGTGTGGAATTTAAGAAATGAAACAGATGAAACAATGAATAATGTTATGCTGAAAAGAAATAAAAAAATTTAAAAAAAATAAATGAAACAGATGAACATGGGGGGAAAAGAGAGAGGCAAACCATAAAATAGACTCTTAACTATATAGAACACACTGAGGGTTGCTGGAGGGGAGGTGGGCAGGGAGTATGGGCTAAATGGGTGATGGGTATTAAGGAGGGCACTGGGTTTTGTATGAAAGTGATGAATCACTAAATTCTACAACTGAAACAAAAAGATAGAAATGCTTGCCCCCCCCAAAAAAAACCCAACAATTTTTAATCCAGTGTATATTGTGTTTTAAGTGTGAGGGCAATTCACAATTTTCATTCCTTCATCCTTCTGAACATAGAAGTCTATACTGAATTTCTCATTGCCAAATCCAATATTCTCTGTGTCACATTTCTTCTGTTTGTCCCTTCAAGCCAGTACTCTACCCTTCTCCATTACATTTTCTGTCTTGGGAAGATTATCTGTGTAAATTAAGTCAAGGGACTTCTTTGCTTCCTGGCTTCTGGTTGGTCTAGACCCATGGGGAACGCTGGCTTGGAAGAGGGATATTTCACTACTATGCCCACTTTGTGAAAAAATTTCAAGCTGTGCATTTATGGTCTCTGCATTTTATGCAAGCTATACTTCAGTAAAAGGTAAAAATAAATATTATTGAAGAGCTCTGTGTTGATTGTCATCTGTAAGGTGAAGATGGTAACGTATGTTGCAATGGAATTTGCTTTCCTTGGTATCAGTGGGAATAATGGGATCCTAGAAAGGAGAAGACTGGTGGGAGAACTTAACTATTCGAAAGAAGATAGGAAACATTATCATAACAAACAACAAGGATACAATGGTAATCAGATTTTTTTTTCAACTATGGGAATGGATGATTTTCTTTTTTAAGATTTTATTTATTTATTTATTTATTTGACAGAGAGAGATCACAGTAGACAGAGAGGCAGGCAGAGAGAGAGAGAGAGGGAAGCAGGCTCCCTGCTGAGCAGAGAGCCCAATGCGGGACTCGATCCCAGGACCTTGAGATCATGACCCGGGCCGAAGGCAGCGGCTTAACCCACTGAGCCACCCAGGCGCCCCTGGAATTGATTTTCTAAGCTCAGTATCTCTTGCAGAGAAATTTTATTTTTTTTAAAGATTTTATTTTTTAGGAGGATGCAAGATGGTAGAAGTGTAGGGGACCTCATTTCATCTTAGCGGGATAATTATCAAACCATTTTGAACACCCATGAATTCAGCCTGAGATATATGAAAATATATCTGGAACTCTACGAGTAGAAAAGTGTTTGCTTTTTGCAAGGTAGGAGGTGCAGATACATGAATCTGAGAGGAGATATTGCAAGATAAATGGAGGGGGGGAGGGAGCCTTCATAAATTGGCTACCAGAAAGTGATAGAGCCCCAAAGGGCAAAATTAGAACCCTTAGAAATCTGCTCTAGTGAGAGACATCCCTGCCTGAAGGGGGCTCAGGAGATGAAAAGGGCAGAATTTTAGGTAGGTCCATGTGGTCTCAGGATTCCAGGAGTGACAGAACTAACAGGGGAGCCTGAGCCAATAGAGTGCTCAAGCAGTGGAACTGGGAGACTGGTTATGGTCAGTGAGCCCAGGAGGGGGCTCTCAGCTTTGGTCGCCATATACCACATATACCACTTATCAGGTGACTGCTTTCTGCCTGAGCACCCTGAAAAGGACTGGAATGTGCAGACCATCTGCCATCTCATGAGGGGGAGGGAGCTGGAAATGGGTGCACCCATGACCAGGCAACAGTTCTCAGGGCAGTGGCCTGGGAAAGGACAGTAGGGTGACACTCAGCCATCCCCTGGGAGTGGTGGAGCAGGTATGCCAAGGAGCCTGCAACTGCTCTCAGCCCCAGGGCACATAAAGGTCAATAACCTGGGTCCCTTCAACTCCCCTGCAAGAGGACTGGTGGGGGCACATACCACAGGAGTCTGTGGAGTGTGGCACACATAAAAGTGAAGACTGTTTGTTCCAGAGGGTTTACTAAAGAGGGGGGGATCATGATCTTTTGGCTCTAGGGCTGAAGACTGGGACACAGCCATTTTTATTCTGTTCCTTTAAAGAGGTGCAGAAAGCCTTCATGGAACAAAAGCCACACAGAGGGTCAGCTTACCCTGAGCCCAAACTCCTGGCAAGGAGTGGTGCCAGTCCACCCAGGCAAAGACACCTGAGAAGGAGCACAGCAGACCCTTCCCCCAAGAAGACCAATGGAAAGAACAGGTGCACAACTACTTTATAGATCCCGCAAGACGGTAAAACTCCAATGCTAGGGAAAATTAGTATATAGAACCCGAGGAATTTTTCTCATCATTCATTTATCTTTCAGTCTAAAATTTTACATTTCTTTTTTTTTCTTTTTTCCCGTTTCAACTTATCTTAGTTTCAACTTATCTTTCAACTTATTAGAAACAAACTAGTTTCTTATCAACTCTTTGTTTTTAAGTAGCTTTTCAACTTTTGTTTTTTACATCTACATTTTATAGACATATACTTCATTTTTGGCCTTTTTCACTCTATTCCATTTTATTTGTGTGTGTACACACACACACACACACACACATATATATATATATAATTGCAAAGAAAGCAAAACATACATATATATATATATGTATATACATATATACATATATACATATATGTATGTTTTGCTTTCTTTGCAATTTTGGGATTTAGTGTCTTCTAACATAGAGACAAAAATTCACACAGGAATAAGTGGATCACCTTACTTTGTCTACCCTGTGAGATTATATTCTCTCTTCTCCCCCCTCTTTTTTCTCTTTCTTTTTTGTTTAGTTTGCTTTTCTGTTTTGGTTTTCAACCACTTTGGATTTGTCTAGTGTGTATTTTGCTTGGATCACTGTTGATATTTTTGATTCTGCTCACTTGCTAACCCATTCTTCTCTGGGCAAGATGACTGAAAGGATGACTGAAAGAGCTAATGTTCTCTGTCAAAGATCTAATGGATATGGATATAAGTAAAATGTCCAGCTGGAATGCAGGATTAACAATTATAAAGTTAATAGCTGGGCTTGACTTCGGCTCAGATCATGATCCCAGGGTCCTGGGATTGAGCCCCGCATCGAGCTCTCTGCTGCTCAGAGAGCCTGCTTCCTCCTCTCTCTCCCTGCCTGCCTATCTTGCCTATTTATAACCTCTGTCTGTTAAATAAATAAATAAAATTTAAAAAAAAATAGCTGGGCTTGAAAAAAGCATAAAAGACAGTAGAGAATCTCTTAGTTCAGAAATTATATCTTATCAGGCCAAAGTTAAAAATGCTGTAACTGAGATGCAGTCTAAATTGGATGCTGTAACAGCTAGAGTGAATGAGGCAGAAGAGACAGTAAGTCATCTGGAAGTCAGGCTGATGGAAAAGAAGGAAGTTGAGGAAAAGAGAAAAGCAACTAATAGCCCATGAACAAAAGCTTTGAGAAATTAATGAAATATACCAATGGCAGAATTATTGGGGTGACTGAGGTGGAAGAGAGAGAGAGGGCCAGAAAGTATATTTGAGCAAATCATAGTTGAGAACTTCCCTAATCTGGGGAAGGAAACAGGCATTCATGTCCAAGAAGTAGAGAAGACCCCTCCCAAAGTCAATAAAAATAGATCAACACCCTGACATATAATAGTGAAGTTTGCAAATTTTAGAGAAAAAGAGAATTCTGAGAACATCTCAAGACATGAGTCTCCCTATTTACAGAAGGAAGAACATCAGACTAACATGAGACCTATCCATAGAAACCTGGCAGGGCAGAAAGGGCTGGCATGATACATATTCAGGGTACTAAATGAGAAGAAAATGCAGCCAAGAATACTTTATCCAGCAAGGGTGTAATTCAGAATGGAAGAAGAGATAAAGAGCTTCCAGGACAGACAGAAATGGAAAGAATATGTGACCACCAAGCCAGCCTTGCAAAAAATATTAAGGGGGCTCCCGTAAGTGAAGAGAGAGCCCAAGAGTAACAGACCAGAAAGAAACAGAAACAATCTACAGAAACAAGGACTTTACAAGCAATACAATGACACTAAATTCCTATCTTTCAATAGTTACTTTGAACGTGAATGGACTAAATGCTCCAACCAAAAGACTCATGGTATCAGATTGGATAAAAAAGCAAGACCCACCAATATTCTCTCTGTAAGAGAATCATTTTAGACCTAAAGACATCTCCAGACTGAAAGTGAGGGGGTAGAGAACCATTTACCACACTAATGGACCTCAAAAGAAAGATTGGTTAAAAATCCTTATATCAGACAAATTAGATTTTAAACCAAAGACTGTAATAATAGATGAAGAGAGACACCATATCATACTTAAAGGTTCTATCCAACAAGAAGATCTAACAATTGTAAATATTTGTGCCCTCAACATGGGAGCAGCCAACTATATAAACCAATTAATAACCAAAGTAAAGAAACACATTGATAATAATACATTAATAGTAGGGGACTTCATCATAACACTCAGAGCAACTGACAGATCTTCTAAGCAGATCAACAAAGAAACAAGTGCTTTGAATGACACACTGACCCAGATGGATTTCACAGATGTATACAAACATTCCATCCTAAAACAACAGAATATTCATTCTTTTTGGGTGCACATGGAACTTTCTCCAGAATAGATCATGTACTGGGTCACAAATCAGGTTTTAACTGATACCAAAAGAATGGGATTATTACCTGAATATTTTCAGACCACAATTCTTTGAAACTTGAGCTCAATCACCAGAGGAAATTTGGAAAGAACTCAAATACATAAAGGCTAAAGAGCGTCATACTAAAGAATGAATGGGTCAACCAGGAAATTAAAGAAGAATTTTAAAAATTCATGGAAACTAATGAGAATGAAAATACATCTGTTCAAAACCTTTTGGATACAGCAAAGGCAGTCCTAAGAGGGAAATACATTGCTATACAGGCCTCTCAAAAAATTAGAAAAATCCCAAATACACAAGCTAACTTTACACCTAAAGGAGCTGGAGAAAGAACAACAAAGAAGACCTAAACCAAACAGGAGAAGAGAAATAATAAAGTTTAGAGCAGAAATCAATGAAATAGAAATCAGAAGAACAGAATAGATAAACAAAACTAGAAGCTGGTTCTTTCAAAAAATTAATAAGATCAATAAACCTGTAGCCAAATTTATCCAAAAGAAAAGAGAAAGGACTCAAATTAATAAAATCATGAATGAAAAGGGAGGGATCATGACCAACATCAAAGAAATGCCAACAATTTTAAGAACATATTAGAGCAACTATATGCCAAAAAATTAGTCAATCTGGAAGAAAATGATGCATTTCTAGAAATTTATAAACTGCCAACTGAAACTGGAAGAAATAGAGAATCTGAACAGACCAATAACCAGCAAGGAAATTGAATCACTAATCAAAAACCTCCCAAAAAACAAGAGTCCAGTGCCAGATTGCTTCCCAGGGAAATTCTACCATTTAAAGAATAAATAATACCTATTCTACTGAAGCTGTTTCAAAAAATAGAAATGGATTTTCTATTAAAAAAAATAGAAAACTTCCAGACTCTTTCTATGAGGCCAGCATTACCTTGATCCCAAACCAGACAAAGATCCCATCCAAAAGGAGAATTACAGACCAATAACCCTGATGAACATGGATGCCAAAATTCTCACCAAGATAAGAGCCAATAGGATCTGACACTACATTATAAGGATTATTTTTTTAAGTTAAGAAAAATAATAAAAAGATTATTCACCATGACCAAGTGGCATTTATTCCTGGGATGCAAAGGTGGTGCAACATTTGCAAATCACAAACATGCTGGAGCACATTAATAAAAGAAAAGACAAGAATCATATGATCTTCTCAATTGATGTAGAAAAAGCATTTGACAAAATACACCATACTTTCTTGATTAAAACTCTTCAAGGGCACCTGGGTGGTTCACTGGGTTAAGCCACTGCCTTCGGCTCGGGTCATGATCTCAGGGTCCTGGAATCAAGTCCCACGTTGGGCTCTCTGCTCAGCAAGGAGCCTGCTTCCCTCTCTCTCTCTCTCTGCCTGCCTCTCTGTCTACTTGTGATCTCTGTCTGTCAAATAAATAAATAAAATCTTTAAAAAAATAAAATAAAACTCTTCAAAGTCTAGAGATAGCGGGAACATACCTCAATATCATAAAAACTGTCTATGAAAAGCCCACAGTGAATATCATTCTCAATGGGAAAAAACTGAGAGCTTTTCTCTTAAGGTCAGGAACATGACAGGGATGCCCACTCTCACCACTGCTGTTCAACATAGTATTAGAAATCCTAGCTTCAGCAACCAGATGACAAAAAGAAATAAAAGGTGTTCAAATTGGCAAAGAGGAAGTAAAACTCATTCTTCACAGATGACATGATACTCCATGTGGAAAACCCAAAAGACACCACTAAAAATTTGGTAGAACTCAAACAGCAACTCAGCAAAGTGGCAGGATACAAAATCAATGCACAGAAATCAGCTGCATTTCTATACACTAACAATGTAACTGCATAAAGGGAAATTAAGGAATCAACTCCATTTATAATAGCACCAAAGTCCATAAGATACCTAGGAATAAACCTAACCAAAGAGGTAAAGGATCTATACTCTAAAAACTACAGAACATTTATTAAAGAAATTGAGGAAGACACAAAAAGATGGAAAAACATTCCATGCTCATGAATTGGAAGAATAAATATTGTGAAAAAGTCTATGCTTCCTAGAGCAACCTACACTTTCAATGCCATCCCTATCAAAATACCATTGACATTTTTCACAGAGCTGGAACAAACAATCCTAAAATTTGTAGGGAAACAGAAAAAGATCCTGAATTGCCAAGGGAATGTTGAAAAGAAAACCAAAACTGGGGCATCACAATACCTGACTTCAAGCTTATTACAAAGTTGTGATCATCAAGACAGCCTCGTACTGGCACAAAAACAGACACATAATTCAATGGAACAGAACAGAGAGCCCAGAAATGGACCCTCAACTCTATGATCAACTAATCTTTGACAAAGCAGGAAAGAATATCCAATGGAAAAAAGACAGTCTCTTCAATAAATGGTGCTGGGGGAAATTAGACAGCTATATACAGAAGAATGAAGCTGGACTACTTTCTTATACCATAAACAGAGATAAACTCTAAATGAATGAAAGACCTCAATGTGAGACAGGAATCTATCAAAATCCTAGAGGAAGACACAGGCAGCAACGTCTTCTAACTTGGCTGCAGCAACTTCTTTCAAGACTTGCCTCCAAAGACAAATGAAACAAAAGCAAAAATGAACTATTTGGAACTCATCAAGATAAAAACTTCTGCACAACAAGAAAACAGTGAACAAAGCTAGAAGGCAACCCATGAATGGGAGAAGATATTTGCAAATGACATTGCAGATAAAGGGCTTGTATCCAAAATCTATGAAGAATCTCTCAAACTCAACACCTAAAAAACAAATAATCCAGTCAAGGAATGGGCAGAAGATATGAACAGACATTTCTCCAAAGACATACAAATGACCAACAGACACATGAAAAAATGCTCCACATCACTTGTCTTCAGGGAAACACAAATCAAATCCACAATGAGATACCACCTTTCACCAGTTAGAATGGCTAAAATTAACAACACAGAGAACAACAAATGTTGGTGAGGATGTGGCAAAAGGGGGAATGCAATCTAGTACAGCCACTCTAGAGAACAGTATGGAGGTTCCTCCAGAAGTTAAAAATAGAGTTTATGACCCACCAATTGTACTCCTGGGTATTTACCCCATAGATACAGATGTAGTGAAATGAAGGGGCACCTGCATCCTAATGTTCATAGCAGCAATGTCCACAATAGACAAACTGTGGAAGGAGCCAAGATGTCCTTCAATGGATGAATGGATAAAGAAGATGTGGCTTATATATACAATGGAATATTACTCAGCCATCAGGATGAATACTTACCATTTACTTCGACGTGGATGGAACTGGAGGGTATTGTGCTAAGTGAAATAAGTCAATCAGAGAATGACAATTATCATGTGGTTTTACTTATACGTGGAATATAAGAAATTGGGCAGAGGACCAAATGGAAAGGGAGGAAAAACTGAATGGGAAGAAATCAGAGAGGGAGACAAACCATGAGAGACTCTCAACTCTGGAAAACAAACTGAGGGTTTGTGGAAGGGGAGGCAGGTGGACAACCTGCTAGGAGAAATAGCCTTCAGTTCCACCTGGTGTCAGGGAAAATTTCAAGTTGATCTTGGTGCAAGAGTCCAAAGGTTTAAGTTACTAGTAGAGGAAACATTTAGAAATGAAATACATGCAAGACAGAATGAGTAAAAGATCTTTTAATAGGGTAGACTACTGGTAGAATCTATAGGTAGTATAAAAGTGATTGGCAGTAGTACTATTTCAGAGAATGAGCTCAAGTCTTCCCCATATGGAATACTACTCTTTGGAGAGCTGTGCAAAAGAATAAAAAAGCTATTTCTTGTTCATTCATTAAATTTCATTTTGTGGAAGGCCAAGGCATAAAATTATGGAATGAGTCTGGAAGCCTCTTTTGGTGGGGTTCTGCCACTTAAGGCAGGGTTGAATAGATGAATAAAGTTCAAAATTCCTGTTTACAAGAAATTAAAAAGAGAATCTTCTAAAAACAAACAAATCCTATTTCTGATAATCACCAGTGGAGTCTGCCTTTCTTTAAATTTCATAATCAGAGAAGGAATATGGGAAATTCCTCTCAGGCCTGAAAGGAATAAACTGGTTTAATGATGACTACATTTGTTACATAATTTATTATTTCCTTCTGAAGAAAATTCTTAGGAGGGTCAAGATTTTGTGCTTCATTAAATTAGGGAAGAGTCATACCAGAAAACCTTCCATTCTCATCTCCACACCTTGCTCCAAATTACTAATGATGATAAAAACTGAAGAACTATGTCCTAAGTGGAGGTAGGGGTGGGTAGGATCAGCATACTCGCAACCTCTTACTCTTCTCTTTCTTTCATGAGGTTAGAGTGATATTGAGTCCAGATCCCTTAAAGACTTAAATTATCTCTTTTTCTTTCTTCCTTTCTCTTCCCCATTTCTTCTCTCCCTCCTCCTCTCATTCAAACTCTATCTCTCACATACCCAAATTTCCAAAAGCACAGATTTTTAGATTTCTGGAAAGTAAGTGTTTAGTAATTAATATTTTTATCCTCAAGCTCTTTCATCCTGATTTATTTAATCTATTTCTTGAAGAAAGGGGAAATTTTGTGAAGTCCTTACCATATTGTTTTCTTATGATGTAAATGCTGATACTAAAAATAGTTGAAAAGTAGTTAAAGAGGGTGAGCTTGATGTAGGCAGCAGTACTACTAGAAAACAGGAAGCTTCCAAGATACATGAGAGGTACAATGGACCAACCATACAGCATAAAGATCATCATTGTGTCCAGAAAGTTGTAATTTGCAACAAATGCATCCAATCCGCAGTATTTGAACACTCCCTGAGACACAGAGTGCAGAGGTAAGTGCAAGGTGAAGGACAGTGTGCAATAAGTCAAGCCAGAAAACCTAGAAAAAACAGCAAGCCCTGCCTTCATTAGAAGATAGAACTATTCATTACTTCAATCACTTAACCCATTAAAAAAAGAAAAGCCTTAGCTTATGAGCCTGAAGTAAACTATTTCTTCCCCAGTACCTCTTTTACATAAAGAAACTTTATGTTTCTTAAAAAAGACTATTTATATGAGAGAGAGTACACATGAGCAAGAGTGGGGGTGTGGAGGGGCAGAGGGAGAGGGAGAAGCAGGTTTCCCACTGAGCAGGGAGTTGGAGTCAGGGCTCCATCCCAAGACCCAGAGATCATGATCTGAGCTGAAGGCAGATGCTTAACTGATGGGGCTACCCAAGTGCCCCAGAAATTTACCTCTTTTATTCATGTGTTCACCCCTTGAAACTATATAGCTTTCTCTCTCCCTCACCCTCAAATATGCATCAAAACAAAAGAAGTTGCAAAGTTCACCAATGAGTAAAATCATTACATTAAAAGATGTTATACCGTCCTTGCTTGCTCTTTATAGCATATCCTCGGGATCTAAAATTGGATCTCGGAGTAAAAACTAGCTCTGTTTTGCAGACCCAGCCAGCTTGGGTTTGGGGACAAGGCTGGGACATGCTGAACAGTTACATGGGAAGATAATTCAAGAGAGACTTTTCAAAGAAATATGTTTTCTCCAGTTAAAAAAATATGAAGGAGAACATTTCCATAATGAGGTTTCCACAATATATTCTCTGGCATAATAAGCCAAAGTAGTTTCAAATTTCTTTACAAGTTTTATTTTAGGATACAAATTATTGAATAGGAATTTCCTAGGTTGACATAGGACAATAAACCTTCATGCAACATCAGTAACACTCACCAGTAGCAAGCAGCAGAGAATGCAGAAGCAGATGAGATCCCACAGAAAAGCAGAGAGCCAATAAGTAAGTACAGATACCCCACTCACAAACTGGATGTGTTTTGCTCTAGTGGTTCTCTCCGTCACTGTCTGAAGGCCAAAGTTACCAACCACAACAGCCATGCCAAAAGCCAAAGATATTACTATTTGTAATCCATTTGTAGGTCTACAGAGGATGAAATAAATGAAAGAAATTATGAAATATAAGTAGAAAATGATGATTTAATATATATTTTTAAATACATATGGCCAGATAGCAAGGGATATATTAAGGATCAATTACAGTAAAAGGAAAATCATACATACATTATGATATGACCATGAAGTGGGAGAGGTTGAGGCTTGTTGGCGGCGCTGATGGAAGCATTGAGGCCAGAAAGTGACATAAAAAGAACGTTGTCTAACA
This sequence comes from Mellivora capensis, assembly GCA_004024625.1. Taxonomy (NCBI): domain Eukaryota; kingdom Metazoa; phylum Chordata; class Mammalia; order Carnivora; family Mustelidae; genus Mellivora; species Mellivora capensis. The sequence goes on along the minus strand of PISX010026542.1, from coordinate 1,496 downwards.
CTGCCAATGATGTTGCAGCTGAATGGTATGCCTCATTATTGAACAAAATAGTAAGTATCATTTTGTTTTTTTCAACCTCAATGGAAAGTGCAATAATGGAGAAGTCACGAAACTCTTTGTTTTCCATTATATGTTTTGTTACCTTACCTAGGATAAAGGAAGAAATTGATCAGTAAGTCAACATGTAATAAATCACCTACTACTTAAGTTGGAGAGGAAAAAATTTTTTTTTCCTTGTATCTCTTCCCTTTCCAGCTTCCCACAGTGGTTATTTCAAATCTTTGTTTCTCCTCAAGAATTCCACTCCATCACTAATCTGTATAATAATCTCACCACAGACTCTAACTTGAAAAAACAGTAAGTTACTAAGAATGTCTTGTTCTATTCTTGTCTAAAACAGACATGGGGATGTTTGACATTATGCATTTGTCAATACTCATAGAATGTCAAAGCACAAAAAGAATTTTAATGTAAACTGTGGACTTTCAGTTAATAAAAGTATCAATGTTGTTTCGTTCATTTAAAGAAATGCACTACACTCATGTCAGTTGTTATTAATAGGGGAAATTGGAGGGTTGGGATATGGAAACTTTCTGTATTATTCGTTCAACATTTTTGTTAATCTAAACCTATTCTAAATAGTGTCTACTAATTCTAAAAACCTGGAAACATTATTTCAGGGAGAGATTTATGATGACTTATGTTCAAAATGTAGCTAAGACGTGTATTTTGCTGGAGACATTGTTTACTATTAAAGTGAATTTAATTTTGAATTAAAAATGCATCTTGACTTCTATAGTTATAGTACTACCAATTGGTTTAATAAATTTGTACAGGGAAAAAATAAAACAAACATGGCTTATTCTTTTCTTGAAGTTATTTTGGTTACTCTAGGTCATTTGCATTCTCATACACATTTTAGAATTGGCTTGCCATTTCTGCAAAAAGTCTTTTGGTATTTTGATTAAAGGGAGACAAACCATAAGAGACTCTTAATCTCACAAAACAAACTGAAAGTTGCTGAGGGGTGGGGGGGGTAAGTAGAGGCTGGTTGGGTTATGGTCATTGGGGAGGGTATGTGCTATGGTGAGTGCTATGAAATGTGTAAGCCTGATGACTCACAGACCTATGCCCCTGGGGCAAATAATACATTATATATTAATAAAAATAATTAAAAAGAAAAAATTTGCACTGAATCTATAGTTTATTACTTTGGAGAGAGTAATTCTAATATTTTCTGTGTTTTCATTGCCTTAACCACAAATTGTGGTGGTTTTTGTATATTTTATGTATAAATCACAAAGTTGAATTCTGACTATTTTTTTAAAAGATTTTATTTATTTATTTGTCAGAGAGAGAGCCAAGCGAGAGCAAGCACAGTCAGACAGAGTGACAGGCTGAGGCAGAGGGAGAATCAGGCTCCCTGCTGAGCAAGGAGCCCGATATGGGACTCGATCCCAGGACGCTGGGATCATGACCTGAGCCGAAGGCAGCTG
>PISX010026541.1:0-24334 GCA_004024625.1 Mellivora capensis | reverse complement strand
TTGAGGGAAACTGGGGGGGAGATGAACCATGAGAGACTATAGACTCTGAAAAACAACCTGAGGGTTTTGAAGGGGCGGGGGGTGGGAGGGTGGGGGAGCCAGGTGGTGGGTATTGTGGAGGGCACGCATTGCATGGAGCACTGGGTGTGGTGTAAAACTATGAACTCTGTTACGCTGAAAAGAAATAAAAAAATAAAAATAAAAAAATAAAAAAAAAAAGACATAGTATACAGGTTGAGCATGACTTCCTTGAAATAGTCTACTGATGTCTGAGAGAGAAAACTAGGAGTTGATTAAACTGGTTAATAGTGATTAAAAATTAGTGAATAATGGGTGCATTTGTTTTTAAACTTCCTGTAATCTTTTAAATGTAGTGATAAATAATAACTGTTCTGCTTGACTCATGTTTTTCTTTTTCATTATAAAATAATGCAAACCTATAGAAAAGTGCAAAATGGTATGAATACATATGTATCTACCACTAAGATTAAGTCAGTGTTTTCACCATAATCGTTGTATTTTTAAGGTAGTATAATAAGTAAAAGTAAATCCTCAAGTTCCTGTTCATACCGTATTTTCCTCCCCATTGGTAGCTGCTGTCATATTGGTGGTGCGCTTTGGTCTTGTGTTGTTTTACATGTTTATTACACGAGTATATATCTGTGTACTATGTTACTGGTTTGTGGCTTTTGAAATTTTCTTGCATACGCTTGTAACCTACTTTTTTTCACGTAATACCATGTTTTTAAAATATTGACATGTATATATATAATTCATTTAAGTAACTCATTTTCTGTGAGACAGGTTTCTGCTTTTCTTGCCATTAGAAAAGAGAGTGAGTCATTGAGTATCTTTAATACTTGTATTTTCTTTGTATTGCTTTTTGTACTCTTTAGTAAGATTCTTAGTAAGAAATTTCATAAATCATAATTATATTTTGGGGATCCTTCCTGAAGTTATAAACAAATTCCCTCTTGGGGTGTCTGAGTGCCTCATTCAGTTGAGCATCCATCTCTTGGTTTTGGCTCAGGTCATGATCTCAGGGTCCTGAAATTGAACCCTATGTTGGGCTCTGTGCTCAGCTTGAAGTCTGCTTGAGAGTCTTTCCCTCTCTCTATCTGCCTCTCCCCCCAGTTTGCATTCTAAATAAATAAATAAATAAAATCTTAAAAAAAAATGACACAAATTATCTCTTGCCCTGTGATTCAAGTCTTTGGAGAAATTGGTCTCTGCCCCCAGCATGACTTAACATGACAGCAAAAGGGGCTCAAGCTCTGTGTAGTAACGTCGCTACTCTTTTTTGGATATATTTTCTTGGCATTAAAAAACTCAAGCAAATATAGCATATAAGGAAAGAACTTACAGAAGACTTTTCAAGTTGACAAAAATATGGATACTGTTAAGTTCAGGAAATTTCATCCGGGTTAGTCGTGAAATGATGAAATTGATTACGTGGAACAACTGGTACTGCTTAGATTTCCCTCTGGTATAGGTTAAGAATTCTGTGTAGCTTTCTTTCATTTACCAAACCATTTGTCAATATCTTTCTTTTTCAAAATAACAGCTGTATGGAACTAATATTAGTCTTTGCTCTGCTAACTACTAAATTCTGTGTACTTTTAAATTTTCCTTAAAGAGTATATCTCAGCTGATTTTAGGAGTATATTTTGAGATACCTTTTTTATTATTTTGTGCTGACTTAATAAACATTTGAAGAAAGCTATTTGAGCAAATATTTATCAGTGTATTACTTGTCAGAGTGTTTAGTTAAAAATATTATGCTCATATTTTAAGAAGTTTTTTAAAGTAATGATTTTTAAAATTTTTATGTAGCATTCTCCAAAAGTCATTTTCCTGTGTCCCACTTTCTTAGAGTCAGTCTGAGAGGAATGTAATTGGTGTAGTGTCTGGATAGCATTAGCTGTTAGTTTATACCAGTCACAATCCCTTAAATCTAAGCAGAAAAAAATAATGTGTAATCAAAATTTAACAGATAAGTTATTAATGTTTCTGTTATTGAGGTACATTGTATTATTCTCTTTGTTTCATAATTTTGTGAGTAAAACCTATTTAAAAGAACTATTTAATGTCCCATCTGGTTTTGGATTCAGTCTTTGGTTATCTTAAAATGCTCATGATTATTTATTTAACCATTGTTTACTTTCTCTGCCACTGTTGTCCAGGACAAACTTAATATAGGTTTGTTGTCTGTGTGTCGTATCCAGTTTAGGATTTGCTCCAAATTCTTCATTTTTGTTATTAATAGTTGTGTTAAAATAGGACAGAGAAAGTTTGTAGACTTCTGTATTGTACTTTTAACCTCTGCTGTGGTCTTGTCTAATGACATGGAAACACAGGTGCAACAAACAAGAGATTTCATTTTAATATGTAAGACATTTAAATCAGAAAGACTTTCTTTTCCATCCTTTTTGGGATATAACATAAGTAATTTATCTTTTAGAGCAGCATGCAGAATGTGTGCTGATTGTGCCCTAACAGGGCAAATCGGAAAAAACTAAATCCTTCCTTTTTTCAGTGGTGGTGAGATAAGTGTTGAAGTGTTTCATCTGCTGGCAACATGTACCAGCAGGTTATGCGATGGTCTGTGCAAAGCTTGAAACTCCCAACTTGTCAGTGGATGGAGTCAAAGGAAGACATGGGAAGGTTGGAGCTGGTTGTAGATGAAATATGTGCAGGAGACAGTCCTGCCATAGATCATTGGTGAGTGGTCAGGACACTCACTTCAGTTCTTTTGTCATTTATCATGCAGTGTAAATCTAAAGCCTATTTATATTATTATTTGGTAGTTCTTCCTTTATTTTGTTATAAATCCAGTAGCAATCAGTTCTTAAAAATGGAAGTGTATACTTAACTAAGTACTGAATTTCTTTCTTGGTATTTAATATGCACAAAATGTTTATCAGTATTTGCCATCCACTCTGAGAGTTGCAGTGGTATCACTGACCACACAACCACCAAAAGATAAAATGTATCTGCTTAAAAAAGCATCAGCATCTATTTAAAAAGCCTAAGAGTTATTTTAAGAAGGTTGTGTCTCAAGATCACAAATATTTACAGGCACAGAAGATGTTTACATATCTCTCTGTGATACAGGATCTCATTTAAGTAACTTTTTAAAAATTGATTTTCTTGGGGCGCCTGGGTGGCTCAGTGGGTTAAGCCTCTGCCTTCGGCTCAGGTCATGATCCCGGGGTTCTGGGATCGAGCCCCGCGTTGGGCTCTCTGCTCTGCAGAGAGCCTGCTTCCTCCTCTCTCTCTGCCTGCTTCTCTGCCTACTTGTGACCTCCGTCTGTCAAACAAATAAATAAAATCTTTTAAAAAAAAATTGATTTTCTTCATTTTATATTCCAAGTTCTCTTTTGCACATATGAAAAATGAAGCAGTAACTGTTTCTGTATTGGCTCCATTAGCAGAAAAAGGACCTAAACAATGCTAGTTTTAAAATAGAGAATCAGAGGGGGGTCGGGAAAGGGGGGTGGGGTAATGCACATTGGGGAGGGTATGTGCTATGGTTAGTGCTGTGAAGTGTGTAAACCTGGTGATTCACAGACATGTACCCCTGGGGATAAAAATACATTATATGTTTATTAAAAATTAAAAAAATTAATAAAAAAATAAATAAGAAAAAAAGTAAAATAGAGAATTAATTAATTCCAATAATAGGTTGACTTTTTTCACTCAAAGCTTTTGTACGTTTGCTCTGTCAGTGCTATAAATGGAATCAAAGCAAAGCATTTGGAAGTTTATTCTGTCAAAAGTGTTGTAAATGCTCTTGTAAATTTAAGGTCAACATGGAAGATAAAATTACTTGGTTTTGCTAAAAATGTTGTCATGGTAAAATCAATTTCTTAACAAATTAAGAAAACTATGGAAGAGAAGCATTTTGAGAATTGGTTGTGGTGCACATAAACCATCTCTCTTTGTTCTGTCTACTGAAATAAAATTATAATGTTCAAATATACTGATATTGATATATATAGTTTGATTGGACTATAGAATTCTTGTCATGAAGCTAAAACTGAAGACACATACTTACGTATAACAGTATGCACTCTTGTACACAGTTTTTTTGCCGCATGTTACCAAATGGATCCTAAAAACATGATTTGTGAAAGCCTGCTTTGTAAATTAACCTAGCCATCCTATGTTGGCTTTCTTTTTTAAAACCAGGGGAGGGGATGGGAGTAAGCAAAACATCTATTTGTTAGGTTTTTATTCAGAATCAATTGGAAATCTTTAAAGCATTTACCAACTGAATGCCAGAAACCTTCAACTTCTGAAAATTTTAGCAAATGGCAATTCTTGAAAACAAATCTCTCAAGCAGAGAGTTATTGAAATTTATGCCTTTAAGTTAAATGTTAAGACCTCAAGATTTATTTTAGAAGTTCTGTCATTTGCAGTATCTCAACTAATATAAAGACTTTTTTTTGATGGAGCTTTTACTTTGTATTAGAGTGAAATGATATTGAGAAGGTAATTTTTGCATTTTCTAAATTTGCTGAAATATTTTAAAAAGTGTAAATAGAGAATGACTTAAAAGTTTTATCTCATAGAAATATAAAAAAAAATCGGAGAGGTAAAAGTTAAGTATATGGGCTTGATATTTTTACAGATGTCAGCATGAAAGAAAGCATGATGAGAATATGGTTCTATCTACAGAATTTTCTTTTTGCTTACCCCATTGTTTAATACTGTAAAGAGGGTGTTTTCTCCATTAAAAATATTATGGTCTATAGAAAAGAGTAAGTTGAAGATGTCAACAATTTCATAATTATTGATCATAAAATTCAGAAGGATTGTGGGCAGTCTTATTTTTTAAAAATAGTTCAAGATAAGACCTTGTAGAAATATGTTCTTAAGAGAAGTATCAATGACTTAGCATTAGTCATTAATAATTAGTATTAGGTACTCTAAAGAAACTGAATATATGAATATATGGTGAATAATTATTCACTTATGTTTTTAATGCATCATTATACATAGATAGGTTTTTATCTTTTAGAAAGAATTTTCATTTTGAAAATGGATGTTTAATAGAACTGTTTTTATAAGCCCTCCAATATAGTTTTGCAGTCAATAAAGGCATACTTTAAAAATTATAAAACTTTGGGGCGCCTGGGAGGCTCAGTGGGTTAAAGCCTCTGCCTTCGGCTCAGGTCATGATCCCAGGGTCCTGGGATCAAGCCCCGCATCGGGCTCTCTGCTCCACGAAGAGCCTGCTTCCTCCTCTCTCTCTGCCTGCCTCTCTGCCTACTTGAGATCTGTGTCTGTCAAATAAATAAAATCTTCCAATAAATAAATAAATAAAAATTATAAAACTTTAATCCTAAAAATTCCCTAACTCTTGATAGTGTCTGTTAATATAATGAAATAGTTTAATTTCCTAAAAATTAATTTTGGGGACCAGACATAGAAGCAAAATACATCACTCCACTAGCTCAAAAAGGAAAAAAATCAGTCACTATATCGTACACCTGAAACTAAATAACACTGTATGTTAACTATATTGGAATTAAAATTTTTAGGAAATCATTGTAATGAACAGACTTATTTTATTTCTCTAATTTATTTTAATTGCATCTTCTAAATCGCCACCCTCAGATGGACTTCAGAGTTACCCTGGTTGTAAATTCTCACTGTGCATTTGAGAAAACTGATGGTTGGTATATTTCTTAGCCTTTCTCAGAAAGCTAATAACCTAGTCCAGAACATGTCACTTTGTTTTGAGCTGCATTCTTCATTTGGTGAATATTTTGGTAATTGTTTTTAAAAATGAATCATAGAATTTTTCTTATCTATAGTTGAATCAACATGGTCTAGTAATTAGCGAATTACTGGTAATTGTTGTAGCAATTATTGGTAACCAAATTCAGAATAGCTCTATTAACATTTTTCCCTTTTATTTTTTATAGTTCTGCTTTATTGGAACTAGGTTAATGCTTTTTAAATACATTGTTACTGCAAGAAGGTTGCTTTCTATCCAAATCAGTTATCTTAACTAATTATAACTGTAAAAGTTGACCACACCATTTGTGTACTTTGACTTATTGTTCTAGAATTGTCTTTAGCTCTGCCTGACTTGATTGATTGTTTTGTGTGCATTTCTAACATCTATAAAATGTTCTAATGTAGATGTTTCTTTTTTCCATGTATTATGAATCCTACTTAATTTATAGCTACAATTGTATTTATGTAATCTAAATTAAAACTGTGCTTTTCGAATAAAATAACTGGAGTTTAAAATACAAACCTATTTTGATAACATTTCGATTTTGGTTTAATTACTGTTAAAATTATCTCAATATATGTTAATGTAGTACATTCAGAAATTGACTTTGGAAATCTTATTACAGTGTAAAAGCTACTGTAATAAGTTGCTGCCTTACATAAATAAATAAATGACCAATATTACTAGAGGCTATAAGCAGCATGGGAAAAAAATGGAAGGAGTCTTTTATCCTAGTTTTTAGAGGGCATCAGCAGCTTGCTTTTATGAAAAAGTAACAGCTAAATGCACTGCAAATAATTTGCAGTAATCCAGTTCAGTGATTCATGTGTCTGCTTTAATGGGTCATAATTCAGGGTAAAGTAACTGAGTGCAGTCAGAGTGCAGACACTGCTTATGCCAGGGACAGTATCTCTTCATAAAACACACCTCAGGAGAAGCAGTTTGCCAGCCCCCTAATACTCTCTGATGTTTTGATGTCCTGCATATTTTTCCGATTAAGTTTTGAGTGCCATGTTTTTAGTTGTATTTCCACATTCATTATTCTCACGTAGACCCTTCAGCGGGTTTGCCATATATGATTATTTTTTTAATGATGCCTTTCTTTCCACTTCAGCAGTTTAATAATCTAGCACATGGCTGCTTCTCAGTACTCAGCATTCACCTCCCCAATACTGAAGAGGACATGTGCTTTGGCTTCAAAATTCCATTTGCAGCGTTAGAAATGCATATTCCCTACGGAACAACATTTGTTTGACATAACCATTCATTTTTATTACCTCTTTAAATATGTTTATCCAGAGTTATCAATAATCATAAATAACTGTATTCTCATCTTGTTCTGTTTTTTTCCAACAGACAAAATTGCTTACCCAGTACATATTAAATCTCGGCAAGTATGATCAAAACTATGACATCAGAGACCGTACAAGATTTATTAGGCAGCTTATTGTTCCGAATGAGAAGAGTGGAGCTTTAAGTAAATATGCCAAAAAAATATTCCTAGCACAAAAACCTGCACCACTGCTTGAATCTCCTTTTAAAGGTATTATCAGAATATAACTGCAAAATATATTACCTAAAAAATTATGACAATATGCCCCATTTCTAATACATTTAAAATTTATCTGTTAAAAAATGTAAGTGATTAACCTATATAAATGTATAAAAACAGTATGCTTTCTACTCAGTATGTTCTCTAGAGCAACCTTTATATTAAGGTTTATATCTTTATATGCTTTATTTACCTAAATAATTTCATTCTTTTGATTTTATTCTTACTAAACAGTTTAGCTGAATAATAGATTAAAGCTGTGTTGTTCTACTAGACATTGACTTCATTTCTATTTTATATAGCTTTATTTAATAAGGAATCTAATTTTTACCTTAATGGTGAGTTGTTACTAATTAAATATTCTGTGTATACTAACAAAACTTTTCTAGGAAGGATTATTTCATAAAAATATCCCTTTATATATAAATTTGTTTTTCAAAGATGGAAGTTGACTTATTTTTCCCAGCTTTTTAGAAAGAGTAATTATTTTATCAGTTTAACAAGTAGCCATTAAAATTAGAATCAAACAATTATATACCCTGGTTTTCATATTGTTTTTTATTTAATTGCTGTGATAAAAAGCAGTTCAGTTTTGTAGAAAAACTATTAAAATTCTGGATGTGTTTGTGCTAAGACATGTATATGGATTGTTTAACTGTGCTGTCATTCTTAATATTCACAGTAAAGTAATTTTTAGAGAAGCTACATTTCAGAGCAACACCTCCAAACACACTGACTGATTAGCTTTTTTATTGACCATTATGGGAGAGATTATTGTAATCTATGGACTGAAATCAGTTTTTTGACCTATGAAGAGCTTCCTAGTTTATATTTATTCCTTGACATTTGAGGTAATATGCCAATTACCTTGAGCTCTGATTAGGATTGTTCTCTGTTAGATACAGCTCATATTGTTTATTTTATATTTTCCTCTATTTTAATAGATAGGGATCATTTCCAGCTTGGCACTTTATCTCATACTCTCAACACTAAAGCTAACGGGTACCTGGAATTATCTAATTGGCCAGAGGTGGCGCCGGACCCATCAGTTCGAAATGTAGAAGTAATAGAGTTGGTAAGTTGACCTTTCTGAAATTAATTTTGTCAAGCAGTGGGAGATTCTAGAATAACTATTGTTTTATATAAAAGCTTTTTTGGGGGATTGAAATTGAAAATTGTTCTGGTATTTCTAAATATAATGTGTTAGATATATCTTGCTGTTATGAGAACTGAATATTGTAGTATTCCTGTATGATTGTACATGTACTGTTCCTTTTCTTCGAGGAAATAAAGAATTGAATTCTCCTCATCAGTGCCACCCACATTTTTGGTATTGCATTTTTAGCTGTGTAGGTTCAATTTCTAAAGTATTTAGTGTCATTGGATTGTGCTTTTTCTACTTTGTTTAGAGATTTGTAAGCTTCCTGTCAATATTTTTCTAAATGATTTTTAGTGTTCTCTTCCAGAAAAACCATACAAAGTGTTCTTCTGAATTTTCTGATGAACATGTTTTAAATGAAGTCTAAACATAAATAGGTTGCATCGTGTACGAAAAATGTCCTTAGACAAGGTCATAACTAAAATGAATAATATGTTGCTTTCACATTAAAAAACAAACAAACCTCTCTAAATAAATACTCTTTTCCTAGATCTTTAAAAAAAATTGCTGGCTAGCAAAATAAAAGAATTAATGTTCTTTTCTAATATTTTTCTCTCTTCTATGAACAAGAAAAGTAAAGGGAAGGGTCTTTTTATTGTCTTTAGCAATTGACTATGTGAATATATCCAAAACTTTTTAAAGTAGAATTATTTAAAAAAAGAACTGTTAGGTATTACATTTTGGGTGCTTTTCTAATAGAGAAGATGTATTGAACCAGGATTCAGATAACCAGAGTTCTTTGCCACTAATTCCTCTGGGAAAGTCAGTTAACCTCCTTGCCTATTAAATTTTCTGTATAAAATGAAAGGAAATCTTTATTACTTAAAATAGAAGAGTTTCTATAATGGGCCCAGCCATGTAATTTGGTCCTTTGAGAAATGTGTTTCTCTTAACTATTCAAATTTATCCTGGCTTTGAAGCATGGCCAGGAACGATAACTCTTATTGCCTCCATTTAGCAAACCCTGGTAGTAGTGTACTTTGATAATGTTTTACATACATTATCTTGTTTAAACCTCATAGTAATTGTAAATGATGGTTATTTTATTCCCATTTTACAGATGAGGCAACAGGGTTCAGAGAACTTAAGTTGCCCAAGCTCTTTGGGCAAGTTAGTTAGTAAGCTAGTTAGTAAGTGGTGGAACTGGGATTCTAACCCAGTTCAGAGTCCCTTGTTTGTGCTGTTAACTGAATTTTATTATGTAACATGAGTAGAGGAAGCTTGAGCTTGTTTGCGGATGTGTGCTATTCTTAGTACTTAGCACTGTCATTTTTATGTTGTGACAAATTCTTTCTATTTAGAGGTGATTTATAGAAATGTAAAATTTATTAAAACTAATTGTATGTCCAGTCCTCCTTGACACTACATTTGTTGATTTTTACTCAGATCTACATACTCTTAAGTACTCTTTAAAGATTGGCTTATTTGTGCAACTTTGTTTTGGATGCTAGCATACAAAGAAATGTTCTTTGTTATGATTCTTTCCATAGATTTAATCTCTCTCCTAATTTCTTATTATGCCTGCTCATTGTTTTTATGGTCCTGTCCTTTTCCATTATTGGGTATATAGTGTTTTGGCACACATACAAACATCCTTTTATCCTCCCCCCACTTCTCCCCTGTCCTTCCTCCTTGCTGCCCCATTCCGCCAAAATAAAAATAAAAATAGTTTATCCTCCCAGAAATTGATAGCAATGCTATGCAATTTAATTTGGTTTCAGCGGTATCCTTGTATTGGCTGATGGATTGGTTGGTTGGCTGGCTTCTTCCATTGTCTTGTGCTCTTCTAAGCATAACTACCTTATAGGGACAATACTTAAATAACCTATTTTCTTGTGTTCATTTCCCCTATCCAGTTCAACAGAGACAAATTGATTTCTTTTTCATTTTGCTGACTGCATTCTAAAAATTAATAATTGGTGACTTATTATGGAGAATAATTAAAACTGAGGGAATGGGTTAAAGAAAACTGTCACTGTCCATTGATACTATACAAAAACATTTTTAATCTACTGGTCTCTAGACATTTTGGCTTAAAATTATACTGTAAGAGATATAATTAAGTTTAAAAAATACATCATTTTAATATCAAATGCAGCTGCAATTGTGCAGAAAGTAGTGTTCCATATAGTCTTTCCTGCCTTTCACTCTACCGCCCATCCTACAAAATCACATCAATATATTTCATGCACGTAATACACTATGTTATCCTAGTTTTACCATAAAGTGATCTTACCAGGGTCGCATCTCATTATTATGAAATATAACCTTAGTTAAGGAAAATGCCTAGGTTTAGGTTATCTGATAGGGAACCTGGTTAGATTGACAGTAGAAGTCACTTAGAATTGCACACTACCATTTCCGGGATATTGGATGTAACATATATTTATATTATACCATTAAGTTTTGAAAATCCTTTAGAATTTTTTTTGCCTAGTTCTAGAAAATCCTGCCCTCTTAAAGGAAGACTGTCTTTTGTACATGAAATGTATTTTGCTTTATAAAACACATCTACTTTTGATATTTTATTCCTCCAAGGACCTTTCAAATTAGTCCTTCACTATTCTCTTCCTCTGTTATTTCTTTTGCTTAGAAATGATAGAACTCTCATGATCATAAAGGACCATAAAAAAGTTAAAATTGTTTTTATTGTTTAAAACCTAAAACTCAGTCGTATCAAGATAATTTGCCCCTTTGAGCACGGAAGCCTAATTTTCCTTATTTGTTGATTTGGTCTTACCCTGAAAGCCATCTAATTAAGTAATTCTTTTTTCCCAAACATTGATCTGGCACACTTTTTACCAGGCTTCAGAAAAATATGTTTAAGGATTTAAGAAAAAATATGAACTGCAGTGTTTACTAAATATAGGAGAACTTTGTTTATAAAACAGTATTTATTCATATTTGAAAGACAGAGCATTTTACATAAAAAGAAAATAGTACTGCTGACCTTATGTATCTTATTCAAATATATTCAAGGAATTTTTACTCATTTTTCTATTATTGTCCATTTAGTAATTTCCAAGTTATTGAAGCTTATCTTTTTAAGAAACATACTTTAAGCCTGAAGGCCCTCTAGATCAGGGTTTTACAACCCTAGCTGCATATTATAATCACATGGAAACCTATGTGAGACTTGCAGCAAACCATTTAAATCAGAATCTTAGGAGGTAAATCTCAGGTATCTGGTTTTTAGTATATTTTTTCTTTGTATTAATATTTTAAGAAATATTCTCAGATGATTCTAATATGTGTCCACATTATGAGAACCGTTCTTAAACCTCTGTCATATACTCTAGCAGACTGGCACATAGTAGAAACTCAATTGAAAGTTTGATAAATAAATGAGTCTTAACCATTTTTGACCTCTTAAAAAATCCAGGTTTCCCTACCCTTTAACAGAGAGTATATGTAAGATGATTTAATTTTTTCTGGGTTAATTAAGGTCACAATTATGAAAATAATTTATTTTACTTTAATATGTTATATTAAAGTCTTTAAGGAGCTATTCACATGACTAATCATTATTGTGCCAGACACTTTTGAGATATATCTCTGTACAAAGTGTTCAAATATCCCTGCTGTGTGGAAGCTGATGTTGTAGCAGGGATAGACTGGCAATAAAAATAAATATGTAAATTGTATAGTATGTTGGAAGTACTAAGTGCTGTGATGACCAAAAAAAAAAAAAAAAAAAAAAGATGAAGAAGAGGAAGAATAGAGCAAAGTAAGATTATAAGTGCCAGGTATGGGAGGGTGGAATTTTAAATAGAGTCTCTCTGAGGTGACTTTTGTGCAGAGACTTGAAAGAAGTGAGGGAGTGAGCCATGTAGTTACCTGGGGGAGAGCATTGGAAGGGCAGTCAGGTGGGGAAAGGCCCTGCAGGGGAGCATGCCTGAAGTGTGTAAAGGAACAGTTAGGAGGCACTTGTGCAGAGTGGGCCAGAGGGAGAGCAGCAGCAAGAAAGGCAGGGAAGGTCTGGTCCGGTAGGGTAAGTAGATTATTCTAAGGACTGGCTTTTTCTGAGTGAAATGGGGAGCTGTGGCAAGCTTTCAGACCCAAGAGAGCCTTGATCAGACTTCAGTTTTAATTCAGTCATTTTAGCTGCTGTGTGGAGCAAACTTGGACTTGGGGTGTGGGGGTTATGAATAGAAGCAAAATAAGCAGTTGCAGAAATCTGAACAAGATGGCCCTGACTGATGGTAAAGGACCAATGTGGCTAAACCTTTTTGGGGGGTTTAGATGTTTAGAATATGAAGGAGAGAGAGAAGTTAAAGCTTACCCCAGGGTTTGGGCCCTTGAGATGGTTAGGGTTGTTTGCCTGCACTTTATTCAGGGTTGTTTTTTGTTTGTTTTGGTTTTTGTTTTCTTTTTTAACCTCAGTATTTAGCTATGATCTTGCATTTCTTGTTGCTGTTACTGTGTCTGCCTCTAACTGCCTTCACCTCCTGTACAGCATATTTAGTTCAAATCTCCTGTGGACTAGCAAATTCAAAAGTGTTTAAAACTATATGTAAAATAAGGGTGTTGATTTAACAGAATGTGCTCTGAGTGAAATTTGACTTCCTCTACCTGGGGGTAAAGGGGAATCAGCCTTAATGCCAGGTCTTCAAACAATTGCCTTCTCTTTTGAGACCTGCAACTTTCTTTTGGATTCATATTGAATTCTGAATGATTGTTTGCCAGAAGACTGAATCCCTTAATGAGAATTCATTTGAATTTACAGTTTCTTTTCTTTCTTTTTTTTTTTTTAAACAGGCAAAAGAATGGACTGCAGCTGGAAAAACAAAGAAAGAGAATCCTGCTAAGAAATTTTATTCTGAATCTGAGGAGGAAGAGGACTCTTCTGATAGCAGCAGTGACAGTGGTGGGGTTTATAATTCATTGAAAAAACTTTTTTTCACTACAGTTTATATGCTATACTTCTAATAAAACAATAAGGCCTAGTATATAATATTCACCAAGTGGGTTTATACTATTATGATAATGCCTTTCATTTACATATCATTGTATAGTTTTCAAAGTAATTTCTAATCCTTTCTCATTTGACTTTGCCTCTTGAACACCTAGCTAGGAAAGTAAGAATTGAAACAGAAACTCATGCTTTTCTGAATTCTAACCCACCCTGCCCGTTATATTCATAGCATATTGAAAAACATGATTTTATATTTGATAAGCCTTTAGTGGGAACTTTAAAAGCAACTCTGTTCTGTAAAAATGTAGAGTTTATTTTAACCATTGAGCAATCTGATCTTTATCCATTTTATACTTTTATTTCTACCTTTAATTGAACCTGTATAGACTAAAGCTAAAATTAATAAATCACTTGTGTATTATAAAGAATCAAAGAGCTGAAACAATTAGGACAACTGTATACAATGAAAATAATGCTAAATAGGAAGGATTTAGAAGTGCTGCATTTTAGCTATGCCAACTGAATAAGGTACTTACTTTCTCTGCCTCTGTTAAATGAAGAGGTAAAGTTAGATGCTTTTAAAGCCCTCTAGTACTAAAATTCTGTGAACGATTTGCATAATGAAAAATATATTGGAGTTATTTTCCAACACTCTTTTAACAGTTAACCTAAGAAACCTATCTGACCCAAGATCAAATGACACCTTTTTCTTCTATAACCTTTTTTCCTTGGAGAAACTAAAGCTCTGCACTATTACTTGCTCATGCAGTACCTTACTCTAAGGTAATACATTCACTTTTTCTTCAGCTTCCCCTATCAAAATCTTTGTTTCCTGTATCTGATAAATTATTTTGTGATGCATCACGTTCTGAAATGATAAGTTGAAAATGGAGAATATACTTTGGTATAGAGTGTTAATTCTAAAAAATAGATTTCAGGAATGATGTAGATCATTAAGAAAGATCTGTTGTATAGTTAAAAGTATACCATATGGATTTTTGTCTACATAATCCTTATTCATAAGCTCATGCCTGTTCATAGGCTAACATTTTAAAATACATATTTGAAATATTCTATTAAGACTTCTCATGGGTTAATCTGAGCATGTGGTGGGAGTTCTACTCTAGCTACTGGAGGAAAAGCGTAACTTTTTCATTAGAAACTATGAGATTATTTTCCCAGTCAGTAAGTCTTCTAGAAGATAAACAAATTTCCTCAAGGATTTTACTAATTTGACCTAAAATTAATACTGAATAAAAATTTATTCACTTAAAAAAAAGGTTGGGAGGAGGGATTTTACTAACTTGAAAATTTTAAGTAGTGGGTCCTGAAGTGAGCTGGACCAAGACTTTTGTTGAATTCCCATGTAATTAACATGAGAGAGTAACTTAGGTGCTATAATTTTTTTTCCTTATTTATGGGATAAGTCACTTATCTGAGTATATATATATGTATAAATACACACACACACATGTGTATAACTTTCATATCATAGCAAATTTAAAATATCCTACTCAACAGTTTATAAAATTTGGTTAAGGTAAATTTTTCCCTTTGTAGAAACTGATGGTAATGAATGCCTTACCTAATGTGGCAGGCAGTGTTGTGTCCTCATCACCTTTTCATGTTTCAAATCCTTTAATCTTCACAACAGCTAGGTTATCCTAACTTTTCACTGTGTGATACATAAATAAATCCTCATAAAGCAGATACTGTTTACCTGTTAGATGTTCCTGGCAAAGAACACTTCATCAGATAGATAATAGATGAGGGCAACAGTTTGTCCTCTTATTTAGGCTAGTGCTTTGCACCTATAATCATTTCATATAGTAAAAAATTATGCTTCATATTGAAAATACACATGAATTATATGTATCACTTCTGGGAAGAGTCCTACTATACCATAAGTTATACATAAAACATTTAAATGTAGGGGCGCCTGGGTGGCTCAGTGGGTTAAAGCCTCTGCCTTCAGCTCAGGTCATGATCCCAGGGTGTTGGGATCAAGCCCCGCATTGGGCTCTCTGCTCAGCAGGGAGCCTGCTTCCTCCTCTCTCTCTGCCTGCCTCTCTGCCTACTTGTGATCTCTGTCTGTCAAATAAATAAATAAAATCTTTAAAAAACAAACAAACAAAACATTTAAATGTATAGCTTCATAGGGTAATTTTATGATCTCTTTGACCTGTGGAAAACTCCTACACTAACTAAAATAAGTAATTACTTTTTAATTAGTAATTTTGCTTTTTGCTTTTGAATTGAGAAATTTTTACAGATGATTCAAATGGCTCATTCCCTTCTCAAAATTTATACCTAGTAAGATTCAACTCTTGCCTTCTCTCAATAACATTTCTCACTATCAGAAGAATTAAAAATTATTTCTTCATCCTTCCATCATTCCTTAAAAAAAAGGAAGTTATTGCTATAACTAGATACTTAAGGATTTGAAAAGCAAGATTCTCTCAAATTTGGTTTACTTGGTTCATCTTTGCTCTACCCTACTCACTGTCAACTGTGTTCTCTGTCCTTTGGTGTTCCCCACACTCACTCACACTGCTGCAGGAATGCGGAGGTGGGGGACTGAATGACAGGAGTATGGAAATGGAGTGTTGTACAAGTGGGGTCCAGTAAACTAAAATTCAACATCTGGTTTCATTTCTGATGAATATTGACAGTTACTTGGGTCCTTATGTCTAGTTAAATAGCTATAAATCAAGGGGCATCTGGTTTTATTTTTTCAGAGAGTGAATCTGAAAGTACAAGTGGAGAACAAGACGAGAAGGGAGGAAGTAGTGATGACAGCAGTGAGGACTCCTCCAGTGAACATAGGAGTGACAGTGAAAGTGCATCAGAAGTAGGAGACAAAAGAACAGCCAAGAGGAACCCCAAAAGCAAAGGGAAAAGGTAATATTTTGTCAGAATTTCCTTCAAAAAATATTCTGTGGCATTTTCCCCCAGGACACCATTTCCCTTCAATACATAAAGTGAGTGAGAAAAGAAGTGTATTTTTTCCCAGACACTGAATCTTGTAAAATTAATTAGAACACTAGTTCACATTATTCTACTACTTATTATACTTAGTTTTCATTTTGAACTTGAACAAATCTTGGGGTTACATTTTGAAAATTGGTATAACCTTGGAAGGCTGAGTTAAGTGATCAAGAAGTAAGTATGAAACACTTAATTACCTTCTGTAGCAATTTTGCTGAGGACTAAAATTAAATCCTTCAACACTTTGCCATTATGTAACTAAGACAATTGATTTTTCTAAATAATGTTATAGTAAAAAGATTATGATCCAAATATTAGAGTCAAGGGCTGTGAAGGAAGACGGTCATAAGATACTTAAGTGTTAGCGCTTTTTAAGATCTCCCATTATCAACATTATCGTGTATTAAAGTGTCATTAAAATTTTGAGTAATTGGGGCTAATACCTTGGATTGTATGAGTCTGTTTTCCCCACTGCTGTCAGCGAGTGGCCTCTGCAGGCATGATGGCCCTTTCCCTGGGAGCCTGCTGCCCGCTCACTTGATGAGCTTGCAGCCCAGCTCAGTCGTGGCTGACAGCACTGATTGGGGCGCAGTACGCTCTCTGCTCCTTTTATTACAGACAGTAATTAAAGCAGCTCGCCCTGCCACTTCCATAACAAACACAGCATAATGCCCTAATTATGACTTTATTAATTTAAGTCAGGATTTAATGATTTTAAAAGTGATTTATATTGTTTTTCCTGTTCAGAACAAATGAAATCTGTAGGTTAAATTAATACAGGCTTTTCATCATTGCAAAGTTAAAAAGCTAGTTACCAGTAAATTCTTTTCATTAGATTAACATCTGAAACTCTAAGCAGTAAGGTAAACAGTAATTACCCATCAAAATTGAGTGCTGCATAACAAAATAACACTTTTACCTTTAAAATTTATCTTAAAAGCTGTAAGTTAAATGTATGCAGAATCATTCACTTGTTGCAGCAAAGGATTTACTTGGTTTGTAATATCCTTTCCTCTGAGAGAAATTTTGTACTTCTGGATTAATATCAGAATATCTATGATTACGTACTTTATAAGAAGTATCTTATTTCCAGGAAGGGAAAATTTTGTTCAGTGCACTCAGTATTTTCCAAATAGCAAAAGTCAATATGCTAGAAATTTTAAATCATGTATTTATATTACTTTCATTGTGTGTTTTTTCCTTCAGAAATGGAGTTTTCTTTTTGCCTATGTTTTAATTTTAAAAAATTGTTTATTATACCAGCAGGAATCTTGGATACATTGGAAACCTTACATTTTTAAGTACATGTTTTAACCATTGAGTTGGGGATAATAAATTGCTATTTTTTGCTACAGGGAAAAAAAAAAACATATTTTTTAGTCATCGAATATGATTACATGTGCTCTGAGATGTTACCATGACTTCATCGTATTTCCTCCACAAAATCAATTCTAGGAAATATCGATTCTTCCCTTGTCTCTCCACTCTCTATTCCACCATGTTTTTCTGCCTGTCTCTTAGAATTGTTTTTGAACTTTGCTAGTGTAGCTTTATGATAAGTTTTATTAAAAGCTTTTATTTTTAAGTAATCACTACACCCAGTGTGGAGCTTGAACGTACAACCCTGAGATCAAGAGTCGCATGCTCTTCCCACTGAGCCAGCTAGGCGCTCCTGAGTGGTAATTTTTTAAAGCTAAGGAGCTTTAAGTTTCTTAAACCACCCTAGTAGTCATAACTATGATTAAATTTGAGTTTTACACTCCAAAGTATTTTCATTTGAAGGAAGCTATATGTTGTAGTGGGGGAAACATGGTCTTTAGAATAAGGCAAACTGAGTTCAAGTTCCAGTTCTGCCACTCCAGGCAATGTGTCCTTGAGCAAGTTACTTAAGTTTCCTGAGTATTATAGAATAATACACCCACTAAGAATATGTTGAAATATCTAAATTAGTTAATTGGTATGAAGTCTCTAAAACTGCCTCGCAGAGGATTTTTTTTTTTTTTTTAATACACACATGGAAAGAGAACTAGACCTTCAGTTTTGAGAAAATGTAGAAGACCATAATATATCTCTCTTTGAGAAGAGACCTTTGGGCCACCTCAGATGTTACTCTTTTTCCATGGAGAACTACCTCCCTACCCAAGACTATCCCTACTCCCTGTGTTATTCCTATTTCTCAGCTTACGTGTTTCTTTCTCTAGGAAGCATTCCCTATTTTGGTTCACTTTGTTTAGATGATCTCTCATGACATTATGCTTTATTACTTATTACTTACCATACTTTTTTTTGTCATCGCCATCTTCTCTATATTCCCCAGTGCAGTGTAGACTCTGTAAGGGAGACACAGAGATCATCTGTATCTTATTAAACATTGTTATCCTTAGCACTAACAAACTGCCAACACATGGTGAGTAGTCAATTAATATTTTTTAAATGAGTGAGTGAGTGAACAGATGAGTGAGTACCATCAGCATTTAGGTTTGATCATTTTTTTCTTTTTATTTTTTTCAGTTTTCTTGTTTTATTTTTTTCCAATATTTTTATTTTTTTAATTTAAATTCAGTTAGCATATAGTGTGTTAATAGGTTCAGAGGTAGACTTCAGTGATTCATCAGTCTTACATAATACCCAGTGGTCATTACATCACATAACCCTCCTTAATGTCCATCACCCAGATACCCCATCTCTCTACCCCCTCCCCTCCAGCAACCCTCAGTTTGTTTTCTATGATAAAGAGTCTGTTATGGTTTGTCTCCCTCTCTGATTTTATCTTGTTTTATTTTTCTCTCTCTTCCTCATGATCCACTGTTTTATTTCTTAAATTCCACATATGACTGAAATCATATAACTTTTCTTTCTCTGATTGACTTGTTTCACTTCATATGATACCCTCTAGTTCTATCCATGATGTTGTAAATGACAAGATTTCATTTTTAATGGCTGAGTAGTATTCCATTGTACATATACATTATGTATGTGTGTATATATATGTGTATAGACACACACATACACACACACACACACACACTACATTTGTATCTTTGGGCTGAATACCCAGTAGTGCAGTGGCTGGGTCATAGAGTAACTCTATTTTTAACTTTTTGAGGACTCTCCATATTCTTTTCCAGAGTGGCTTGCATTCCCACCAACAGTATAGGAAGGTTTCCCTTTCTCTGCATCCTCACTGTTTGTTATTTCCTGACTTGTTAGTTTTAGCCATTCTGATTGGTGTGAGGTGGTATCTCATTGTGATTTTCATTTGTATTTCTCTAATGCCCAGTGATGTTGAGCATTTTTTCGTGTGTCTGTTGGCCATTTGTATGTCTTCTTTGAAGAAATGTCTTCATGTTTTCAGCCTATTTCTTTATTGGATTATTTGTTCTTTGAGTGTTGAGTTCGTAAGGTTTTTTAGATTTTTGATACTAGCCTTTTATCTGATATGTCATTTGCAAATATCTTCTCCCATTCTATCTGTTGTCTTCTGGTTTTGTGCAAAAGCTTTCTATCTTGATGAATCAGTAGTTCATTTTTGCCTTTGTTTCCCTTGCCTTTGGAAATAAGCCTAGCAAGAAGTTGCTGTGGCTGAAGTCACAGAGGTTCCTGCTTGTGTTCTCCTCTAGGATTTTAATGGATTCCTGACTCCATTTTGAGTTTGTTTTGTGTGTGGTGTATGGAAATGGTCTAGTTTCATTCTTCTACATGTGGCTGTCCAATTTTCCCAAGCCATTTGTTGAAGGGACTGTCTTATTTCCACTGGATATTCTTTCCTGCTTTGTCAAAGATTAGTTACCGTAGAGTTAGGGAGAATTCCTTTGGGAAGCCATCTGGCCCTGAACTCTCGTTTGTTGGGAGATTTTTGATTACTGCTTTGATTTCCTTACTGGTTATGGGTCTGTTCAGGTGTTCTATTTCTTCCTGATTCCGTTGTGGTCATGTATACATCTTTAGGCATGCACTATTTCTTCCAGATTGCCTAATTTGTTAGCATATAGTTGCTTATAATATGTTCTTATAATTGTTTGTATTTCTTCAGTGTTGGTTGTGATCTCTCCTCTTATTCATGATTTTATTTATTTGGGTCCTTTCTACTTTCTTTTGGATAAGTCTGTCCAGGGGTTTATCAATCTTATTAATTCTTTCAAATAACCAACTCCTAGTTTTGTTGATCTGTTCTACTGTTCTTTTGGTTTCTATTTCATTTATTCCTTCTTTAATATTTATTAATTCTCTTCTCCCGTTGGGTTTAGGCTTTATTTGCTATTCTTTCTCCAGTTCCTTGAGCTGTAAGCTTAGGTTGTCTCTTTTGAGACCTTTCTTTTTTCTTGAGAAAGGCTTGTATTGCTATGTACTTCCTCTTAGATCTGCCTTTGCTGCATCCCAAAGATTCTGAACAGTGTTTTCATTTTCATTTGTTTCCATGAATTTTTAAAATTTTTCTTTAATTTCCTGATTGACCCATTCAAAGAGTATCCAGGATACTCTTTAGCTTCCTTGTATTTGAATTCTTGCCAAATTTCCTCTTGTGATTGAGTTCCAGTTTTAAAGCATTGTCTGAAAATATGCAGGGAATGATCCCAGTCTTCTGGTACCAGAGACCTGATTTGTGACCCAGTATGTGATCTGTTCTGGAGAGCATTCCATGTGCATTCAAGAGGAATGTGTATTCTTTTGCTTTAGGATGGAATGATCTGAATATATCTGAGAAGTCCATATGATCCAGTGTGTTATTCAAAGCCCTTGTTTCCTTGTTGATCTTCTCCTTAGATCATCTGTCCATTGCAGTGAGTGGGGTGTTAAAGTCCCCTACTATGATTGTATTATTATCAACGTGTTTAAGTTTGTTATGAATCAGTGTATATAATTGACTGCTCCCATGTTGGGGGCATAGATATTTACAATTGTTAGATCCTCTTGTTGGATAGATCCTTTAATTATGATATAGTGTCCTTATGTCTTATTACAGTCTTTAGTTTAAAATCTAATTTGCCTAATGCATTATATGTTAATAAAAATAATTTTTTTAAAAAAAGGACTGAAGTGCAGTTCATAATGGAGGTTCACTCCAGCTGACTCACAAGCCTAGTGCCTACTTTGAAATCTTTCAGTCACTACTTCTGGTCAATTAAATAAAAACTTAAAAAGAAAAACTAAAATAAAATCTAGTTTGTCTGATATAAGGATTTCCATCCCAGCTTTCTTTTAATGTCCATTAGCATGCTACATGGTTTTCTGCCTCCTCACTTTAAATATGAAGGTGTCTTGGGTCTGAAATGAGTCTCTTGCAGACAGCATATCGATTGGTCTTGCTTTTTTATCCAGCCTGATACCCTGTGTCTTTTGATTGGGGCATTTAGCCCATTTACATTCAGGATAACTATTAAAAGATACAAGTTTAGTGCCACTGTATTGCCTGTAAGGTGACTGTTACTGTATATTGTCTCTGTTCCTTTCTGGTCTTTGTTACTTTTGGGCTCTCTCTTTGCTTAAAGGATCCCTTTTAATATTTCTTGTAGGGCTGGTTTGGTGATCACAAATTCTTTTAATTTCTGTTTGGCAAGATTTTTATCACTTATTTTATTTTCAGTGAGATCCTGACTGGATGAAAGTATTCTTGGTTGCATATTTTTCTCATAAGCAAGCTGAATATATCATGTCAGTCCTTTCTGGCCTGCCAGGTCTCTGTGGGTAGGTCTGCTGCCAATTAATGTTTCTAGCCTTTTAGGTTATAGACCTCTTGTCCCCAGCTGCTTTCAGGATTTTCTCTCTGTCTCTCTGAGATTTATAAGTTTCACTATTATATGTCAGGGTGTGAACCTATTTTTATTGATTTTAAGGGGGTTTCTTTGCCTCCTGGACTTGAATGCCCCTCTTCTTCCCCAGATTAGGGAAGTTCTCCACTATAATTTGTTCCAGTATACCTTCTTCCCCTCTCTTTCCTCTTCTTCTGTGATCCCAGTTATTCTAGTATTACTTCACTTTGTGATATCACTTATCTCTCGAAATCTCCAGGTGATCCACTAGTTCTCTTTTTCATAGCTTCTCTATTCTCCATTATTTTGTCTTCTATATCACTAATTCTCTTTTCTGTCTCATTTTAGCAGTTTCAGCCTCCATTTTTTATTGCATCTCATTAATAGTCTTTTTTATTTTGACTTGATTAGATTTTAGTTCTTTTATTTCTCCAGAAAGGGATTCTCTAGTTTCTTGTATGCTTTTTCCAAGCCCGGCTACTTTCTTTATAATCATTATTCCGAACTCTAGTTCAGACATCTTATATCCATACTGACTAGGTCCCTGGCAGTCATTACTGCCTCTTGTTCTCTTTTGTGAAGGGAGTTTTTCTCTCTTGTCATTCTTGCAGAAAGTGTTGCTTTTCTATTTTTGTAAAGTTCTTAGATCTCTGGTTAAGTTGGCAGGTGTTCACAATGGTTTAATAGCTACCTAGCTGAATTCCTGGGATCAGACAAAACTAAGGTCTCCTGCTTCTCTGCCATCTTGGACTTCTCAATCATTTGGTAATTTAAAAAGTTTATATTTGATGATCTTATGTTGTTAGTAAGACTTTGCATTACAAGAAATATCTTTTGATCTAGTTCACATTTTCTCATTAATATGTTTACAGGTCACATCTCAGAACACATGTGAATAATTTTCTTGAACAAAACAATCTATAGAGTGCAAGTCTATTTTAGCAAAAATAGATGTATAAATATTTAAATTTATGAATGAACATTTAGTATTTTGAGACAGCATTTTAAAATCAGCCTTACGTATCTTTGAAGTTGTTACTATTAGCATCTAATATATATTCCTGGTAAATCAAATGTGTAATTATTAATTATTTTCTGCTTATACCATTTAGTATCATTTTATAACCTTTTGCGTTTGAAGTATATGTGACGTGGTAGTATAAGTGATTTTTAACAGGTTCTGATATATCTGGTATAGATAATACTACCTTTGTTTTTTTTATTAATATGTTCTGGAATTTTAAGACCATTTTATTGTCTTTTGCATACTAAAATAAGTGGGTACTCAGTGAAATATATTTTTCTAGTAAAGATTCTGATTTATAGACAAAATGGACTTATAGCACCAATTTGCTATATATAAAGGATTTAAAGTTGATACTTTTAAATCTATTACTTACAGTGATTCTGAAGATGGGGAGAAGGAAAATGAAAACTCTAAAACTTCAGATTCTTCTAGTGCTGATTCTGGTTCAGAAGAAGAAAGTTCTTCAGGTTCTGAATCAGAATCTGAAAGTGAGTCTGAATCAAGAAAAGTCGCTAAGGTAAGAGATTGCACATTGCTGTAATTGGAAGAAAGTATTTTCATAACCTTTATCCAAAAGAATAAGTACTTTTTTTTTTTTAAAGTGAATATACAATTTATTTAACATTCAAACTTCATTAAGACATGTGCAATATGGCAATTTTACTGGGGGTTTAACCCTACCTAGGATATGATTGCTTGCTGGGGCTTAGCAACAGGGTCCAGTTCACACTTAGCACTAATTAAATACTTTATTGAATAAATACAATACCAAACAAAATGCATTCAAATGCTTTCTTTAAAAAAAAAATCAATTTTAAAGGCCTTTCTATTCAGGCTAATGACAAACACAATAAAGGCAGATATGCTACTTTAACATAATTGGCTGATTTTATACAGCACTTATATCTTTTAGTCCACAAGTATATTATTAAATGATAGAGAACATCTAATACAACCATTTCTACAGAACTAGGAAATAAATTTCTAAGAAAGAAAGATTTTACAGACCCCATCTTTTATACCCAACCCCAACAGTCTAACTCTAAAGAGGATAAAGCCAATGCCTCTCCTCACAAGAGCTCACGACTAATGTCGCTTTGCTATCAAAATCTGTATTTCTGATCCGTTATGAGCATTGAGACAAGATTCAAATATTCCCAAAGAAAGAAGCACAATGCACGTTGTGATCGCCT
>PISX010026540.1:0-24338 GCA_004024625.1 Mellivora capensis | reverse complement strand
TGTGACCTTTCTTATCCTATTTGAAATGGCAAAACAAGGTATCTGTCCCAAAACATACCTTTAAATGCATTGTATATGTATATACATTCATGTTACTATAAAAAACTCAACACACACAAAACAGATAATCATATCAAAAAATGGGCAGAAGATATGAACAGACACTTCTCCAATGAAGACATACAAATGGCTATCAGACCCATGAAAAAATGTTCATCATCACTAGCCATCAGGGAGATTCAAATTAAAACCACATTGAGATACCACCTCACACCAGTTAGAATGGCCAAAATTAGCAAGACGGAAACAACGTGTGTTGGAGAGGATGTGGAGAAAGGGGAACCCTCTTACACTGTTGGTGGGAATGCAAGTTGGTGCAGCCACTCTGGAGAGCAGTGTGGAGATTCCTCAAGAAATTAAAAATAGAGCTTCCCTATGACCCTGCAATTGTGCTACTGGGAATTTACCCCAAAGATACAGATGTGGTGAAAAGAAGGGCCATCTGTACCCCCAATGTTTATAGCAGCAATGGCCACGGTCGCCAAACTGTGGAAAGAACCAAGATGCCCTTCAACAGACGAATGGATAAAGAAGATGTGGTCCATATACACCATGGAGATTTATGCCTCCATCAGAAAGGATGAATACCAGACTTTTGTAGCAACATGGACGGGACTGGAAGAGATTATGCTGAGTGAAATAAGTCAAGCAGAGAGAGTCAATTATCATATGGTTTCACTTATTTGCGGAGCATAACAAATAACATGGAGGACATGGGGAGATGGAGAGGAGAAGGGAGTTGAGGGAAATTGGGGAGGAGATGAACCATGAGAAACTATGGACTCTGAAAAACAACCTGAGGGTTTTGAAGGGGTGGGGGATGGGAGGTTGGGGGAGCCAGGTGGTGGGTATTATGGAGGGCACGCATTGCATGGAGCACTGGGTGTGTTGTAAAACTGAATGCTGTTACGCTGAAAAGAAATGAAATAAAAAAAAATTGTTTCCATCTTATCAGGAAAATGAGTTTTAGGGAGCGTGGCTTCTAATCAAAATGCTATGGGATGAATATTCTCTGATACAAAGAAAAGCAATGAAATGGGACAAAAGAAACTTGTGCAGGGCTTGCTGAAGAGAAACCTGGACATGATCACGGAATAGGCATTGTATTAAAAGTAGAGGATTAAGTATCCTGAGTAAAAAAAAATTTTATTAAATCAAGTCAAGAAAAAATGAAAAAAAAATCTTGGATTCTCTACTGAAAGTTTGAGTTTAACTTGGAGAGGAAGGAATGCAGGAGTTTTCTTTTGTATTACAACAGGAGGGTATAGGGTAACTTTGTAACAAACCAGAAATGCCTTGGGAAGACCTTTCTTGTAGGGCAAGATTAGAAGGAAAGATAATCCATTTGAAGGAGGCCAGGAACACAGGAGCAACCCAGTCTGAAACCACAGGAGTTTAAAACTTGACATTACAGTTTCCTGTATTTCTGAGGATGTAGGCTTTGATGAAGTGAAAAAAACACCAGACCTGAGGTCAGATCTCTGCTGGAATCCTGATTCTGTAGTCAAATGGTAGATTCCTCAACATAACTCCCATTTTCTCGTGGGCACTGTGCAGAGAATAGTTCTCTTATCTTTTTGGATGGAAGCCCTTGTTCCTCAGTATCTACTTGCTAAATATTATCCTTCAGAGAGAAGGTTCTATGTAAGCCAAAAGGTTTTTTGATTAATGCATACTGCTCTGAATATTTAATAAAGTCTTTTTAATAAGCATTTTGTTAAAAGTTATGGTGAAGCTGTAACTGCTGAAAGATTGATTTAAAAAAATAGTGATAAATTTATTAACTCTAGGAGGAAACGCAAACTTCGTTATACATAATCAAAGATTGCCATCTAGTGGCCCAATTGTAGTTTAAGTTCTGAAGTTAGCAGTAAGCTCCTGAAGGCTTCAGAGGTTAGAAAAGTGTATGGGAAGCATCCAGCCCCACCAAGGAGAGCAGCAAAGAGTAAGACTTTGGCCCTGGAGGCTTTTGCTTCACTGAAGGCATTAAAAATTCAGACTATAAACAAAATACTGTGCTCTTCAAACTAACCAATCTTCTAAAGCCAGCCATAGCCCTGGGCTCGTACTCATTCAGAATGAGTAAAGTGATAACTCTTTGGGAGATAAGCTCAGAGAAATCCAAAACAATGAAGGCCTTCAAAATGATCCTAAGCGAAATCTTTGCATCTTGTGAGCAACTTTACAATAGAAAATTTGGTTTGCTTGTGGTAGAATTAGTGGTGTGTACATCTTAATGATAAAGGAAGCTGTGAAACTTTTAGAAAATGAGGAAGAAATAAAGTTACCAGGAAGAAATATAGCAGGAAAACATCACTGCCCAAAATGATTCTTGTTTCTTTCAAATGAGGCTGCATAAAGTTACTGAAAAGGTATAGGCTTGAGAGTCAGCAGGCTACCCATGTTCACATTCTGGCTTCACTGCCTATTAGCTGTGTGACATCAAGCACGATATCCAATGTCACTGAGCCTCACACATTGTTGCAGAGATTAAATAAATAAGTTTTGGGAAAGGCTTACCCCAATGTCTGGAACATAACAAGTGTTCCTTTCACCCTACTCTCACTTATAAGAAACCACATAATTTCACTTAAAGATAGGGTTTGGATTTGGGGCCAAAACTGCCTTTCAAATTACATTTTTTTTTCTGTTAAAATGAAGATAAGAGACAGTCTAGTCACTCTCTGACTAAAGTAGCAGCGGTTGTCCTGGCTTTAACTGGTTCCAGGTGTTCTTCCAGGATGTAATTTTCTTATTGGTAACATGGAATAAAGAGTTGTATACACTATAAAAATGAAGACAAGAGTATAAACCTCACAGGGTGCTGTGAGGGTTAAATGGAATATGACATCAATGGCCATAGTTAGGTACCACTTAGTAAGGATACTACTAAATTTCATTGTAACTGGCCTTTGCCTCTTTCGTGGGATATCTATGAGAACTGTCATTATTTTAGAACTACCTACAGGACTTTGCTACCTTCCTCATGAATTACTCTTTCACAACAGCTCTTATCTAGAAAGGCTAGCACTATAGCTCCCATAAGGTGCCTGTTTCTTTGCACATTCCATGCCTGGGATTGGTTTAAAACTTGCATTTCCAGATATCCTTGGAAGTGTGTGGGAGACTAAAATTCTTCCTATAATATTCTCTACTCTGGGAACTTCCCTCAGAGTCTACTACATATCCCTTTATCTCAAAGGAAGCAAAGCAGAAAAGGATTTTGGTCAGATAGAGAAATAGATTTTCATTTAAGTTGACTCTGAAGGCAGTTCATGAATATTTTTGAGCCATGGCAGCATAAATTTGCAAGGTGACAAAAGGGAACACATCATTTTGGTATATCAATTATAAAATGATTTTTTTAAGTCACATCTTTTAAAAAATTGAAGGCCTAAAAGGCCTATGATCCCTCTTTGCACCCCTTTTAGGTAAGTAAGCTATGACTGGCACTCATTGGCACCTTGCCTGTTCCAGAACCCTAAAGTTTTGACTCATATTTGGGATATAAGTTGTTTTTTATTTGTTCGTTTGTATAATCAGTTTAAGGATTCTTTCCAGGGGGTCTCACAGGACCTCATCCTCGAATACAAGGCCTTGCACATTGACTTGCTGCCCCCAGAAGTGGCACAAACGTCCTCTGTCAGGCTGCATGGTCTAATTTGGGTTATGGAAATAGGGTTGCTAAGTAAAGACAGGCAGCTATGACAGGAAGTAAAGCCTTAGCCACGAAACCTGCATTTAAGTCTTAGCTCCACTACTCAGGGGCGCTGAATTATTCTGGGCCTTGTTTCTTCATCTGTGAAATGGGGGAACCCTGCCTCACGAGACTGTGAGGAGGGCTGGTCTGAGGATGAGAAGGCCCTTTTTAAGCATCAAGCATGGAGCCCTCCTCTGCCCTCTGGATGGCACAGGCCCCTTCTAGCTCTGACAAGAGGTCTCACCACGCCTACAGGGCAAGCTCAAGGACGAGGTACCCTCATCAGGGGCAGGTGGGGTGGCCTGTGTCAGCTGTGGCCAAGCCCCGCTCTGCCCAAACCTGACCCGCAGCAGGATGCCCCAGGCTCACCGAGTGCCTCTCCACACTCCCTTTTTTCCTGCCATTCTTGCCTGGCATGACATCCAGTGAGCGGTAGCTGGGTGGCTTCTCCTCAGGCCAGTTAGAGGAGTGTGAGCTGTGGTGGCGGTGGGTTCCCCAGCTCCGGGGGTCCCTCTCCTTCTCATCCTCCTCAGAGCTCCAGGAACTGAGGCCAGAAGGCAAGGGAGGGGAGTAGCTACGTTGTCTGCGCCTCCGGTGCCTCTGTGCATTCTCCTGGGGTCTGGGCCTGTGGGGTCCGTCTGGGTACCGGCTCCGGAGAGGTGGGTGGTCGGGCCGCCAACGGGCCTCCCTTGATGAGGGGCCGTCGCTGAGGCTGTCCCTGTCTGACCAGGGCAAAGGGGACCCGTGCACCCCAGAGCGGTGGTGTTTTCCCCTCCGAAGTTGGTTCAGCTCCCATCCCTCCAATGCCCAGCCCTTAGGCTCCTGGTGGAAATCAGAATAGTGGGGCTGCCTTCTCCCCTCCCTTGGATTCCAGGGTCCAGGAGGAATTGGGGTGAGCCATTGCTGGTGGGAGGAGTTGCTGGTCCTCCTTGAGGACGGCAGGTCTCTGATCAGTGGGGGCAGGTGGATGATTCTGCGCTCCACAACCTCAGAGCCCAGAGAGGACAGCATGCTGCAGGCTTGGCCAGATATGGCTTTGAGGTCATGGGGCAGAGGCTGGGCTGGGTTGAAGTTCCGCAGCTCTTTCTCCAAATACTCTAAGACACCATTTGCGATGGGAGGGTGAGTGGTGGTCTGGGTCATTGGCATCGGTGGGAGGCTGGATCGCAGGGACAAATCTGAATAGAAACAAGGATAAGAACATGCAGACCTGCTGGCCCAAAACATACTCCTCAGAACCAGGGCACCAGAATGCCACATTAATCAGCTTGCATCCATCCCGACCCCATCCTCAATCCCAGACACCCACCATATTGGTCATGAAGGTCCCAATGTAGACCCAGTGCCTAGCCTTGCCCTCTGCCCCCTTCCACCCCAAATCTTGGGTAAGGTTTACCTCGCTGCAGCAGCGGGTTCATTGGATAAGATGAAACCTGGGAGCTCCTGTCCGCCCCCCAGAATAGGGGTTTTTCCATCATCTGAGGGCCTGGGGCCTGAGCCTGTTTCAGGTAGCGGTGGTGGGCCAGGGCTGCAGGGGAAAAGGGAGAAATGCAGACCCTCAGCCAGGACAAGTCCCACACCTCCCACTTCCCTTCTTTCTACCCAGCGGCCTTGCTAAGAGGCCAGTTTCTAACCTATCTTGTATAGGAGTCAGAGTTAAAGGAGCAGTAACCCATTGGTCATCTCGCAAGGGGCTGGAAATGTACTCCAGGAAAGTATACATATAATATCTGACTTCCCAGTCTTGAAAACATCGCCTCATCCTGCCATTCCCAGGCTCCCCTAAGATGTAGGTAGATACATGGATATGAGCAATACATGAAACCCCAGGTCCTGGGCCAACAAGGCCTTCAGCCACAGGCCAAATACAGAAGATGCAGACACAAAGGACTCGAGGGGGCTGTGAGGCCGGGGCTGCCAGGAACCTCAGGTCTGCCTGCTCAGAGTGGAAAAAGGAAAACAAAAAACCAAAAAAGGATGTAGGTGCTGAGGTCAATGGGCAGAATTACTGGTAGAGGGAAGGAGACTGGAGAACCTTCTAGCTGGTGTTTCAGACCTTGGGGGGAAGAACTAGTGGGAGGGAGGCAAGAGATGCAAAAAGCTGAAGTAGATCCCAGTGGATCCTTTCTACTCTTCTCCTTATCTCAGAAAGTGTTGGGGGTTTCCCTAAGTAGGAGGAATCTCTAAGGGATGCAGTGAAGATAAAGAAGGGAGCATTTCAGGGCAAAAAAATCACATAAAAAAGCAGCACAAGGAACCCATAGACATGTCACTCCAGTACCCCAGGTGCAGCTAGTGTGAAGCACACAGTCCCCTCCCCTCCACCCCGTGAGTGCAAATTAAAAACAAAAGCATTTAGTTGGTTTTGTTCATGAATTTCTATTCTGAGGTAACTGTCTCCCAAGGTCTCTGTCTATCCATGCATGCAGGAAATGTACTTGTGTGTTTCAGGGCAGGAAGCGGGCCCCTGGCTTCACCTCTTCTTGTGTTCCTCAAGCCCTGTGGCCACCTCTAAAGCAACAGAACTCTGCCTGGGGCTTCCTCTTGGCACAGTAAGAGGGGCAGAAGACAGGCATTCTGGCCCCTGCTGCACAGGGTCTGGGATTGCTGAGGCCAACAGCTGAGTGGCCATCTGCACCAGGTGGCTCCACTGTGAAACACACTTCCAGCACAAGACATGGTTGCTGCTGAGCCCTCAAAAATGTCCAGAGCTGCAGCCGGGACAGTGCATCATGGCCTTGGCTGGAGAAAAGCAGATGCAAACTTGGAGCAGCTCCCCCAGCGGCCACACCTTCAGGTGGCAGCACTCCAGACCTTCCATGTGCACAGCCCTTTCCTCTCCTTCTTGCTAACCAGTCCCTCCCCCAGCTCCCTTCATGAGCCACCCTCTGCACACATAATGCCTGGCTTACTACACATGTGCCAGTCATTTTACATAAGCTAACTAATCCTCAGAGCAATGTCTTATGTGGGAATTAGATGAAGAAGCTGGGTGCACAGAGGTTGACTTCCCAGTTCAAGGTCCCATAGCTGGTGATGACAGAGGTGCCTCTCTGATGCCCAAGCCTGTCCTCTTTCTGCCAAATCACTGAGTCCCCAGACTCTCCTTTATTTCTGTGACGAAACAAAACACACTTTCCACAGCGGTACCACCTTGCTTTATTTCTCTCCAAATCAGCTGCACACTTCAAAACCCACTCCAGACTAGTTTCTGCCTCTAAGGCCTGGGGCATCTGACTCTGTTGGGAACAACCCTACCTACTCCCTACCCCTCTAACTGAATCCTGGCCACTTCCTTCTCCTACTCACCCAATTCCACAGTTGACAAAGAGAAAGTTGGGCTTACACCTTGTTCCCTGAATGACGCTTTTTAACTAACAGGATCCTCTGCACAGACAACTCCATAAAGACCCTTATCGATCCTCCATGAGCTTTCCTGTAAAATTTTCCATACTCCAGAGATTAACCCACCTGCTCTCTTCTTAGCTGCCACACCCTTTTCCCCAGGGCCCCACCTTTCCCCATTGTAATAGAACTGTTGAGTGGAAAACATAGCCTCTGAGCTTCTCCCTGGCCCTCTTGTCCCATCGGGATGTCAGGATTTTCTGCTGTTCACCTAGTGGGGAATCAGGCAATAAAAGAAGAGACATGGAGAAAGTAGCTAAGCCTCAAAAGACTTATAATTAGTTATCTATGAACCTCAGTGGGGTAAAGTCTGCCTTGATCATGTTAAGGCACTAGTTAAAAATACAGATTCCTAGATCCCACTCCTAGATACTCTCCTTCAGTCTAGTGCAAAGCAAGTGCAAGTTGTGTTTTTAAAAAGCTCCTTAATGCTACTGCAGGAAGCCCAACTGGAGTTGACTATTGAGAGCTCTTAACATCCTTTTGAGAACTGTGGTCCTCAGGGTTAAGTTTCCTTAAATACAAGCTTTGAGGGTCAGATGGACTTTAGCATGAATCCCAGAATGTACCAGCTGTGTGGTTTTGAGTAAATTTCCAGAGTCTCTGGTCCCAGGCTCCTCCTCTGTGAGCTAAGGACAGAAATACCTGTTTCATAAAGTTGCAGATGTTAAATGAAGCAAAACACATGACATACCTAATAGATGACAGACAACCAAGAGAGAGTGGCTCTCACTGTCATAATAAATTGTTATAACAAGTCCCTTCTTTTGCCTTAGACCCCACAGGAAATAAAAGTACATATTTGGAGACCAGACCACCAAAGGCCTATTTATCTTCATTTCTGAGGAAAACCCAGGGCATATTCTGTAAGACATCTCTTTTGTGAGAGAAATGGCACAGCACATCCCCCTCCTCCAGAGACCCGCACCTCTCCTTCCCTGCAGCCAGCATCACCCATGGTGTCTGAAGCTTTCCATGTGGACTTGCCTATAACTGCTTCCTAGCCCTTCCCAGCCCCTCTTCACTCTTACAGAAATCACTCTTTACCCTCTTTCAACCCATGATCACACAGTCCTTTCACTTTTTCCCATACTACCAGCCCCCTCTAACTTGACTGGCTAGTCATTTCAGCGACACCATTAGGAGCTTCCTAGAATCCCATGCGCTTAAACTCTTACCATTTCAGCTTTCACTTCTGGCCCCATGCTGCCAGTGCTGACAGCACAGCTAGGCAACTGACCTCACTCAAACAGCACTCCCCAACATGGCTTTGGCTATCTATCAAGTCCACATCCCTCCTCAAGAGCAATTTTTTTTAAAGATTTTATTTATTTATTTGACAGAGAGAGAGAGAGAGAGAGAGATCACAAGTACGCAGAGAGGCAGGTAGAGAGAGACAGGGAAGCAGGCTCCCCACTGAGCAAAGAGCCCAATGCGGGGCTCGATCCCAGGACCCTGAGATCATGACCTGAGCCGAAGGCAGAGGCTTAACCCACTGAGCCACCCAGGTGCCCCTCGAGAGCAATTTAAACATTCCCCTCTTCTCATGTCTTCCCCTCCCCATGAACTCTCAGTTGATGACATCATCTTGTTTGAGAAAGAGGAACCAGCCCTGGGCATGGAATCGAGAGACCTACGTCCAGTCCAGGATCTGCCACCAACAAGCTGTGGGTGATTGTGCTGAAGTCTCTCTAGGCCTTACTTCCCTCAGTTGTGAGGGGGATGGGGAGGTGAGTGGCACAGATCAGAGATTCCCAGAGTGTCCTGTGGCCTACCACAGGGTATGTCTAGAGGTTCTGTGGGAAGGATGGCCAGCAACTGATCTAGCATTCAGTTTCAATAACTTTCATCTTTAAGTTCTACTGTGGGTCATTTACCAGCACTAAGTGAATTACCAAGGGTTACTAAAATTTGTTGTCATTCTCATTTTTCTCCTCGCTGGTCCTCTATTAACTCATTGGAAAGTGGGACCGAGTTAGGGAGATGGGCTGTGGTCAGAGGAGGTTAAGAAGCACCAGTGTCATTCTCAAGCTCCCTTCTGCCTCTAGAATTTTGATTTGCTGAAATCGAGACAAGCTGGTATGAGATCCCTCAGCTTCCTCCCTTATACTTGGACCATCCCTCACATTTTAATAACTTTCTCTCTCTCTCTCTCTCTCCAGAGGTCAGACTGCCCTTCCTTTCCTTTCTAAATGTAGTCCTTTCTCCATATGCCTGATGTCACTCCCACCTGTTCCACCTGCTCAGTGATTGTCTCACTTCATAAAGCTTCACTTTAGTCATTTCCTACTGGCCTTGGTTCTTTGCCTACAAATATGCTTGGGGTTATCTTATTCCAACCAACAATCATACACACCTCTTTCCTCATCCAAGACCTCTCCTTAACAACTTCTGACCCCTCCATGTACTCTCCTCTTGTCATCAAAATTCTCAGGACAGTCTGCCGTAGTGACTCACTCTGAAAGTGACCTCATTTGCTTAAGTCCAGGGATCTTTACTTGTGGCCTGCATTTCTTTGTTATCAGTTCTTCTAAATGAACTCTAACCGGCTTAGGAGAAACCACTCTCCCCCCAGAACCTGTTTATCAGCTTACTGAAACAGTGGATACATTTATCATTTGTGTTGGCCTTGTCCCCAGTCCTGCCTGTTTTTAGTGCCCCACGGACCTAGGGATTCTAAGAAGGCATCTTGGGAGTGATTTTCTCATCTCTTCTTGTGTATTACTACTCCAGTGACAGTGACTTCTCCACGGCATCTCTCCCACAGGCTCCTGAAAGGTAAGGAGTTCCACAGCCCAATATTGAGTTCTCTGCTATTTTTCCTCTCTTTAAGGAAGCCCTTGGTATCACTGCCAAGCCAATTGTGGTCTCCATGTAGAGGCTGTGGCAGCTTCTGCTGTGTGAGGTTCAGGCACTCATAAGTCAGGTGAACCCAGATTCAACACCATACTGCCACTGCTACTGACTGGCTGTGACCACTCTGACTTTCAGTCCCTCGTCTGTTCAGTAGAGATGATACAGCCTTCTAGGGTTGTGAGGATTCATATAGGGAAATATATGCGAAGGGCCAATACATGGCAGACATCCGATAAGTTAGTTCTCTTTTCCTGTTGGACACCCTGGAACACAGGCCTAAAATCAGACACAGGCCACTTACCTTCTTGACATCGTGGATTAAGTTTTGTTTCTATCTTAAGAAGTAATTCCTTAGGCGCCTGGGTGGCTCAGTGGGTTAAAGCCTCTGCTTTCTGCTCAGGTCATGATCCCAGGGTCCTGGGATCGAGCCCCGCATCGGGCTCTCTGCTCCACGGAGATCCTGCTTCCTCCTCTCTCTCTACCTGCCTCTCTGCCTACCTGTGATCTCTGTCTGTCAAATAAATGAATAAAATCTTAAAAAAAAAAGAAGTAATTCCTTATCTTTTCTTTTAAAAAATTCCTGTTCAAATGAACCAGACTGATAAGAGAGATAAAAGTGATTTCTCTGAGTGCTCAGATTAGTCTTTACATTTTCCTGAATTTCTCAAGTTTTCTACAATGTAATACTTTACTTATATTAGGGGAAAATGTTGTTTTAAGGGCACAAAAGTCCTTCCATTTAAAGCAGTTGATCCCATGCCATCTATTTACTAAGAAAAGAATTTTATAGAATAATTTTCTACAAAAAATATTGGCATTCCACAGCCGAATGTTTTAGGACATGACATAATTCTGTTCTAAAATGTCAAATTTCAGCCAACCAAAAGAAAGATCACATTAAAAGCAAGATCTTCTGCTCTCTCTCCTTCCTCTAAACTTCCTTCCTTCATCTAAAAAGAGGTTCTCAAAGTGTGGCCCACAGATCAGCAGCATCACATCAGTTGAGAACTTTTTGAGAATACAAATTCTCAGGCCTATCCAAAACCAGTTAAATGAGAAACTCTGGAGGTAGAGCCAGGAACAAAGTTTTACCAAGCCCTAGGTGATTCTTAAGTTTAAGAGCCACTGCTTCAGTACTTCTCTCCTTTATCTGCTCTCTTCAAGCCATCTCTAAGGGTTGGCCCCCTCTCTCCCTACTACATTCAAACCACCCACTCCAGCCACTCCCTATCCAAGCAAGGTGAGTACTAGGAGCAAATACTGAAGCACAAGCTTATCAGGGCCACTGAGGAAATGCCATCAGTAGGCAGAACAACTGGAAGGAGACCTTAGACAGGCTAGGATGTAGACAGGCAGAAGTCTTCCCCCTTGGGTCTATAACTTCCTGGAGCATCATTTTCTGGGCTGAGGTCAAAGACCTCTGCACCTGTGATGGGAGAAGGGCATGGAGGAGAACCTGGAAGGACCCAGGGTGTTGGCCTGTTGTGTGAGGCTGATGTATTTGAGACAGCAGTCTGCAGCATCACCCCTCCCATAGCTCGTCCATCCCTTCTCACCTTCCTCAGGGCAGCAGCAGCGGGCAGGGCAGCAGGGGCAGCGGATGTAGCAGCAGCAATACTGAGGACAGCACTGGCACCAGCACACCCCGACCAGCAGGAGCAGGAGGAAGGCTCCCAGAATGATGAAGATCACTGTCAGCCAGTCTGTAGGGGAGACACCAACAGCAAGCTAAGTAAACATGCCGGTGAGAGCTTCCAGGTCTAATGTTCTAGAGGTCTAATAAATACAGCTCTTGACCTACAGATTACAATCAATCAAAATACTGGCAAAAAAAAAAAAAAAAGGTTTAGCTGCAGTAAGGGAACTTCAGAGACTGGCAATCCAACAATAACCTGGGCTTGCTTGCTTCTGTTCTTTTTTCTGTGTGTGAAAGTGTCACAGTGATGGAGTGGCTAAGAGAAAACTCCAGCAGCACTTACGCAGGACAATGAGCTTCACCTCCTTATCTGGGTCTCCTGACGTGTCCCCGGGAGCCTCAATGGCACAATAATATACTCCATGGTCCCACCACATCACTTCATTAATCACGAGATCTGCTCCTGCAGGAAGGGAGGGAGAAAGTGCCAGGGGTTAAAGGAAAGGGCCGGGGTTTCTGAACCATGGCTTTTAAAGACCCAGCACCATCCTTCCACATTCTAAGAGGGCCCCTCATAGTGCAGAGGTAGGCCTCAAGTCCTTTTATTGAGACCCTCCTCTTTCTCCAAACAGTACAATGATGGTACAACTGACCATTTGGTGAGCCCTACCAGTACCATGAATGGATTTTGGACATCACCTCATTTCATTTCCACCACAGCTCTCTGAGTGGGTGAGGTACACATTACATTGCCTCCAAGGATCTAACTTTCTCTCACAGTCATGTAACTTTTGGTCATGGATGTGGCCATCCAGGATAAAGTTACTATTTTCTATCTTCTCTTAAAGGTGGACATGGACATGTAACTCCATTGTGGTAGACAGAATGCAAGCAGAAGTGTCACATGATGGC
This sequence comes from Mellivora capensis, assembly GCA_004024625.1. Taxonomy (NCBI): domain Eukaryota; kingdom Metazoa; phylum Chordata; class Mammalia; order Carnivora; family Mustelidae; genus Mellivora; species Mellivora capensis. The sequence goes on along the minus strand of PISX010026540.1, from coordinate 11,769 downwards.
TTCCAGGAACTCTCCTAAAACAGTTTGGGAACATTTTTTTCCTTCTCTTCTTTTCTTTTACTCTGTTATCTGGAAAGCAAATGTGATGGCTGCAATTTTGGACCATGAGGAAGAAAAAGACTTTCTTGGGGAGCTGGAGCTTGGGCCTATCCCTGAGGTCTTAATGGAACAGAGCCGCCACACTAATTTTGGACTATCTACCTCCAAATTTATACATGAGAAGAAATAAACTTCTCTACTGTTTAAGTCACTAGTATTTTGGTCTTTTGCTTACTCACAATCAAACTCGATACCATCCTGATACAGTAAGTATGTTTATTAGCTTCATTTCAGATGAGGAAACCAAGACTTCAGGAGGCTAAGAAACTGGTCTAAGAACAGAGAATTAAAGAGTACCAGAGGTAGGTTCCAATCCATGTCTCTGCTGCAACCCTGGTGCTCTTAACTACGAAGTTCTAATGTCCATTCCAAAGTGTGTGGAGAACTCCACAGCCTGGGACCCTCACCCGCTGTGAACAGATCCCTCTGGATCTTGGAGGGACAGGTTATGAGATGAAGTTGAATAAGGAAGGATAAATGTCAATATTTTAAGGGTATATGTGACTCAATGTTCAACAAAGGAATTTCAGTTTTCATGAGTACCATGTGTTGGGCTACCTCATTAAGATAGATGAATGGTATGCTCAAGTTTAGTAAATGCTATGAATCGTCACTGAAGACCTTGTGTGGGCCCAACTTTATGTCAGATCTGCAGAGGAACAAGACTCATTTCCATCCTAAAAGGGCTTAAAGTCCATGCATCAGGGCAGCCTCCACAGTAAAGTGCCAGGGGACATCTTCAAATTCTTTTTTAAAAACCCTTAGCATTATAGACTTGCTCCTGCTTACTTGGCAGTCCCATCTGTAATTCTTCATTATCTGTTTGTCAAAAAATATTGATTGAGGAAATGAAACAAAAATGCAAGGTCATGCACCACTGGAGCTAACTTCAACTTCTGTTTCCTCCTCTTTCTACGTCAGTCTCTATGATTTTTTTCCTACCCATGATTTTCCAAACAAACTACCTTTCCCAGAATAAGCTTACCCCAGAATTGGAAGAATGGTAAAAATGCTTCAGAGGAAATTCTCTCTCAATGTTACTGTGCATTAAAAATCTGCTCCAATTTTTATTAGAGACATAAGGATTTTTCTAGGGATGTCACAATAATGGAGACATTCAGATATGTTAATATTTTAAATAATCCAAGAACTGACTTGACAGGGTCATCTCAAATGATGCACACACAGGCATAAAGTGTCAGAAAACAAGGGCTCCAGGAAGTCATGACAACTATGGAGGTAGAAATAAAAACCAAGGGGAAATATTGCTTTCCCACTGGTGTAAGGGAGAAGCAGAGTTTGATCCAAAGGTGACTGGATATAGAGATAGTGGATAGTATTACTCAAAATTAGAAAAAAAAATTAGTGGGGACTGTCACCTGTGGGGACTTTCATCCTTCAAAAACTATAAAGGAGACTTGCCAACTAAAGAGACTTTAAATTTTGGAGTCAGATGAGGGCTAATTCTGCAGGCTCTGGGAAAAAGAGAACCATCCCGAATCTTTAAGAAAGCACCTGGAGACCAGAAAAGGACAGATATACCTAAGGCCAAGAGTTTAAGCAAGAGTTTAAGGTCTGGCTTGGGGAAATCAGGGATTGCATGTAAAAGAATCAGACTTAAATATTACAGCCAAAGTATTATACACAATTTTGGAAGAAAATGTTAAATTGTCTCCCTTTAAATGATCTTAATTTAAATGGTTATAGAGCATTCACTGATTTCTTCACATTGTTACAGGTATCCTGAGTGGCCTGCTTCATGTATTCTCCCTTCTTTTTTCCCTTTTAACCAGCAAATAGTTATTTTACAATGCATGTGAAGCTCATTGAAACAGGCTCTGAATTCTGTGCCAATAACCCAACTTGGCAATCCTAGATTTCAAGATAGGAATGTGGGGCATTAGACCATCCATCCAAAAGTACGCTCAGTGACCATAACTAAAGTTCACTGCACACTTAATATTTGCTAAGTGTTTTATGCATATCATCTCACTTAATCCTGACAACTCTCCAGGAGATGGGTAGTACTACAGCATGTCCCATTTTGTAGAAGTTGAGGTTAAAAAAAATTGAAGGGACTTGCCCAAGTTCACATACCCTTTTAGTGCAGAATGGGGACCCACACCCAGTCTGACTGTAGACTGAGGGCTCTAACTACCAGTCCCTGTACTAGGCACAAAGAATAAATATGCTTTACACATAGCTCTTAGATATCACATTTGATATTTACTTCAGTGTACAGAGACCAGTATGTCCATCTTTCAGTTGAGGTAACAGGGACCAAAGAAAATGTCTGTTACTGGTCCATGAACTTAGCAGGTGGAAGCAGCCAGAGACCCAGCCAGGTGTTCGGATTCTAAGCTAATGCTCTTTCCTCTACCAATGGGCCATGATGGTTTCCAGGCGGCCATCTGCTTGGAAGCCCCTTAGACATGTACAAGAGGAGTGGCCAGAGGGAAACTTAGGGGGCCTGGGGTTCATGCAAGCCCTGAGAGCGGTTTATGGGAGGGAGCAAACAAGCCAGAGCCACACCTCAGCCATGAAAAAAGCAAAAGAAACCACCCACTCCCAGACTCTTAGCCAAAACTGTAGGACATCTCATCCAGAGACCAATTTCCAGGGGAGTGACTTCAGATGGTGGTAAGAGCCTTCTATATATCTGGCACTTTCCTCAAACAAAGAAACAAACCAACCAACCAAACAACAACAACAACAACAAAAAAAAAAAAAGAAAGAAAAAGAAAAGAAAGAAAGAAAGAAAAAGAAAAAAGGAAGAAAGAAAGAAAAGAGGGAAATCCCCACAATGACTCAGCCGGCCAGGCCCAGTATCTGCACCTCCGGCTGGCCCCAGATGCTGCTGCCTCCCCTGCACTCACGGTTCTGAATGGTGATCTTGCGCTGCCGGTAATCCACCCCCAGCACAGGCTCATTCTGCCCCCGCCGCTGAGCCACGATGCGCACCTCCCGCTGGCTGTCGTTGCAGTCATTGGATGGGTCCTGGCCCAGGGATAAAGCTGCCTGGTATGCTGAGGAAAGAGGACACAGTCAAGTCACACAGCAATGGGGAATTCCCAGGAGGAAAGGAACCCTTACTGTTCCCTGGAGCAGCAAAGCTTCTCATTTTTATCCTGAGCTCATGTGTCTACTCCTGCTACAAACATGAAGATTCTGATCTGAGGGTCCGGAGTGGAGATCTGAGAGTCTGCATTTCTTACGAACTCTCAGGTGATAAAATGAACCTTTGAGAAGCAAGATCCAGACCCTCTAAAAGGCCATCATTTCCAAATCCTGGCTCCATGCCCCTGTCTCCTATTCCATCTACCTTTGTTTCATTTTTGGTCACCCCAGATTCTGTTTCTATGGGGTTCATCCACCTGCCCTTTTAATACATTTGCTGGTGGCAAATGCCTGCTATCCTGGTCTCTCCTCCCTTCCGACTTTATTTGAAGAGTAACCCCCTAGAAATTACGCCTTGATTCAGAGATGTATCTTTTGGGGACAACTGCCAGATTCTGTGGGTGACTCGTGGGTGACTCGCAGAACATTCAGGTATCAAGATTCATACTTTAAGACATTCGTCAGTGCTAAAAGAGGAAAAGCTGATGGCTCTCCCCTTTTTTCTCACTTCAGGAAGCTCACTTCCTTCCTACAAAGACAGTGTCTACTTGTACTCTCAAAATTTCTACAAGGTTAATTGCCCAGGGCTGATGGTAAGGATCTGGGTTCCTTTGTTCCTTGAGAGAGGCAGAGGTAGATAGCTAGAAAGAGCTTTGGTCCCAGGGAGGAGAGCTGACATGAGTGGGGTGGCTACTACTGAGAGGTAGGATTTGTCTAAGTGTGGTGGGAGGGAGGGGGGGTAGCGCTGAGAATGTGTTTCCTAGGGGCAGTATGCTCTCACTCACTAGGGGAGCTTCCTCAGCCACTAGGAAAGCTGGCCACAAAAGTGAGTGTGGCAGTGGGAGAGAGGTTCACAAAGGGCCACTCCTCAGGGTCCTAGGGGATGTCTGAGGCTTCTCGTCCACATTCTCAGGTGATAAGGGGAATGGAGGCAGACTGTGTACTCATCTCAGTGTGCCAGCAAGCAACCAGGAACAGACCAGGAGGTAGGACTGGCACTGCCTTTTAAAAGCTTAATGTCTGAGCTGCCCATATCTTTTTAGAACAAGGTAGGACATAAATCTTAAAATAAAATAGTATGTGACCTCAAATAAGCTACTTCACCTGTCTGGGCTGTTTATTTATCTATAAAAGGAGGGGACTGCATTAAGTGGCTTTTGTGGCTCCCTCTCACAAGGATTTGCAATCCTAAATAATTCCTATGCCCTAATGGCCATGCTTCACAGAGGCACATGGGTAGAAGGGTGAGGGACTCACATGCAGAGTAGTAGTCAAAGATGGGGTCCTTGCAGAAAGACTTGAAGCGCCACGTGACCACGACATCTTGGAGCTGGGCAGAGGTAGTGTAGTCACACTTGAGGACGATGGAGGCAAACAGGGTGACATAGCGCTCTGTGTGCTGGACCGTCACCAGCAGGGACAGGCACCCTGCAGCCAAGAGCAGGAGACAATGCTGAAGGCACTCTATGTCTCTGGAAGGTGACCTACTTCTGTTCATGGGGTAATAAAAGCAAAGCAAATAAGCAAACACACTGGCTGCCTACCTGGGAAATGGCAGACAGAGTGGGAGGCGGAGACAAGGCAGACGCCTGGGGTAGATGGGGGAGATGAAGAGTGGGCATGAATGACAACGGATCTCTGATCCATTGATAGTGTCAACACATCCAACAAGAAAGAAACTACATTAAAAGAAGGTCACATATTACTAGAGTGAGCTTGCCAGTACATGTACGTATTTGTTCATGTTACTTTCTTTTAAAATGTTTCCCCACTTCCCCAGGGAAGTTCAACAATCCTCCCAAAGCCTGTCAGGTACCTGCCTTCAGCGTTTCCTGCTGCCTCATCTCCCTTCCAAGCCCACACCCTGAACTTGCCATGTCAGAATCACAGTCTTCCCCAGGTCTTCCCACATGTGGACCTCTTGGCTGGAGCACTCTCCCAGAGCACCAGCCACCGCTCCCTTCCCTTCACAAGGCTAATTCCTATGTATTCCTTAGGTCTTCAGCAGCACCCTCACCTCCTCCAGAAGCCTTCCCTGACTGCAAATCTGGGAGAAGGGTCTCCTGTGTTTTCCCAAGGTGCCTCCTCCCCTCCAGGCAGCACATTTCACATGAGTTGGTGATGGCCAGTTAACTGCAGGCTCTGAGAAGGCTGGCTGGTTCTGCCTCTGACTTGCTGTTACAGCACAACCTCACACTGTACCTGTCACCTCCGTGGCACCCAATAAACATTTGTTGAATAAATAACGGAACGAATGACCAAGAATACATTAACAGTAGAAGCTGGCAGAACAGGTGGTCAACATGAGCATAAAATAAATACAAATGATCAGACTGGGACAAATTTTACTAAGAAAGACTTGAAGTAATTAAGATTTTTTTCTTTTCTCTTTTTTAAGACTCCCTCTCCCTAGCCTCCAAGGCTACAAACACACAGCTCCAGGTCTGCCTTGATGAGGAACCTGGAGGCACAGAAAGTCAGGTGGGACTTTGGCACGGTCGGAGGTCCACACATAACACCTTAGAATGTTCCTACGTCAAGATGGTCTCTAGGCCAAGTTAGAGGGGATCTCCTCGCGGGAGGCTTAGTGCGGAATAACAGTACTCAAACTTGAGCATGTGCCACCAAGAGGACTTGTAACGGCCCAGATCACTTTCAGGAGGAGTTTCTGATTCAGGAGCACTTGGGTAGGGCCCCAGAACTTATATTTCTAACAAGTTTCCAGGAGATGCTGATATTAACTGCCCTGGGTACCACGCTTTGGGAACCACTAGTGTGGACTAAATTAAAAACAAACAGGATTTGGACTCCGATACAATTGGGTTCAAATAAAACTTCGCTATTTATTTGGACATGGTATGAGCTATTTACTCTGAGTTTGTTTTTTTCCCCCAGCTATGACTGCAGATTATAAGAGTACTAACATCATCAGGTCCGTGAAAGAATGCGATGAGATAATTCACTTCTGGCAGTTGGCGTGGTGCCTGGCCCATACACTGCTGTGTTAGTATGAGTGTCTGAGTCTGAGTCTCTTTCCCTCTTTTCTCTTATTATGAAGGCCAAACAGAAAAGGGTTCAAGTGGGGGTTCTCTCCAAGGAAGCCCTCAGGTGGAAAAGCCTCATGTTGACTGAGCTATTCGGACAAACACAAAAATGTATTCCCCATCTTCACCCCTTAAAAAGCAGCTGGGTGGGCCTGGCTCGAAGGCCAGAGCCACACGGCTCTGGATCCTGCCTCACCTTTGGGACACAGCCCTCGTAAGATAGTAAGCTGTGGCTTAGGATGGGCATGTGCACCCACTTTTCTCACATCCACAGAGAAAGAACAGGACAGGTCCTCACCCCCAGGAATGACCCAAACTGTGTCCAGGGCTGGGCTGAAATGAGGAAGTCCTGTGACAGGCATGCTGGAGAGAGGGTCTGCAGAAATACGGGGGAGACCTGTGGCTAGGAAAGATTTCACAGAAGAAAGAAATATAAGCTGGGCCCTGCCACTAAGATAGGATTAAGATTACACATGAAAAATAGGAAGAAGGCAGAGAAACTCATGGTTTCAAGACAGAAGAAAAGAGAGAGCAGAAGCCCTTATCAGGAAGGAGCAGTAACTTGGGGAGTCTGGAGGGAACCAATGCCTGGCTTTATGGGAAACAGAGGGATAAATAAGGCGGGGCTGTGGTAGTGGCTGGGGGTGGGGAGTCTAAATCTCACTGAAGCATCTATTTCTAGTTAATGGGTAATCACTGAAGACTTCTCTGTAGAGTAATAGGGCAAAGGTGGTTTTTTAGGAAGACTGTTGACTTCCTCATCCAGTTATAAAGATCATCATTTTGAAAATGAGCCTTCAGTAGTTTGGGGGGAAAATAGCTGCTGTCTCTACCAGCTGTACGATTCCTGGAAATTTGTCCAATCAGAATGGAAGAGCGAGTGACTAGCATCTCAAGCCTAACGTGGGTTGTTTTGTAATCTGCCTTATTATTTTTGCTTCTCCACTCTCACCATCCCCCTTGGCTTTTTTCCAGAACTGGCCTGAAATAGACCTTGGAGTTTTCACCCAACACAGCTTTAACCGACGAGAAGTCACTATAGGTAAGCTTTTGAAAATGACGAAGATGGCATTGCTGACACTAGTTTACTTTGCTCGGTAAATAAAAAGATTAGAATAGAGATAAAAACACTAAACAAAATCCCATATTCACACCGTACTTTCAAATACTGTCTCTAACACACTAAATCTGACCCCTGGGAGGAGACAATCAGGGCCATTTCGCACATCACAAATCCGAGACTGGAAAAGATAAGTGGCTTGTCTGTGGTCATTCATTTTCTAAGGAGGTCAGAGTCAAGATTCCACCCCTGGAATGGGTGGTCTCTCCACTCAACCTGGTTATTCTCTAAATAAAGGAAAATGTTTGGTACTCAGCAGCCTGCAAACAACCGGAATGGAGCGCCAGGCAACAATTGGCAGCAGTCACTCTGATGCTGCGACTAACAGCCAACATGTTCTTTATCTTGCTAAATGGTAATTCGACATAAATAGCAATGTATTCAAAGGGTGCTTGTGAATAGTATTTGTGTAGAGGTGGAACATGTGGAGGGAGAGCAAGTTTGCGGGGAGTCAGAGAAGGGAGTTGCTCTGGGGCAGATTTGAAGATCGCTGAATCTGACACTCTGAGGGAGGAGAATGGGGACAAGGATGATCACCTTCATCGCTAAGCCCTCCCCCAGCTCCCCTTCCATGAATGCCTTTATTATGGCCAGTACACCCCTGCGGGGACACCCTCACCTTTCCCAACATTAGCACAGGCTTTGCCACCTGGGTACTGTTCTTTCATCCTCTCTTTGATTTCATCTCTTCTGTGAATTTCAAGCCTTGATATATGTCAGATTCCCATGATTTGGGCCATACTGAGCTTATTCACATGTTCTCCTGGGGTCTGCCAGCCCCACAGCAACCAGTTCAGCTCTCAGACCTTTGCCCCTGGCCTTGCACAAGAAGACTGGGGAAGAGTCCCAGGACAAAGGTACCAAGCAACCAGCAACCCTTGCTCCCTTTGTCTCAGCTGTTGCTCTGGATCTCAGCACCTACTGTGTGCCCGGTGACATACACACATAGTCCCTAATTCTCACAAGCCCCCCAGGGGTGGGAACAGACCTGCTGATACACATGGGCAAAGGTTCAGACACTATAATAAGCCAAGCCCTCTCAGCTTCAGGATCTGGTTTTGCTGGAGTTTTGGTTTTACAGGTTTGGGTAAACCTACTCTCTCCCACGCAGGCAAGCTTGACTTTCAAAGTGGAAGTTTGGTGCTAGACTCAGAAAGCAGGAGGATTTTCCAGATTGGGAGGAGGACAGTCCATCTCAAAGGCAAAAAATCTCCTATCCTTCTTGTCCTTTAGCCTTGGACTTCTCGGTAAAACTAACCACATTGGGCATGCACACTACTGGGCAGGTAATGTTTTCAAAAAGAGACTAAGAACAGCAGAATCTGAGCTGAAAAGAGGAACAGATTCAGAAAGGTAGATGTCTTTTTTGGATCTGTGCTCTTTAAACTGTTTTCAAATTCTTATATTTTCTTTCTGTTCTTTCTTGAGGTATGGGGGAAGAGCAGAGGGAAAAGGAAAGAGAGAATCATAAGCTTGGGGCTCGATCTCACAACTGTGATATCATGACCTGAACTGAAATCAAGAGTTGGATGCTTGACTGAGCCACCCAGGTACCCTCTTTCTATTCTTAAATTTCCTTCATATTGTGGCATCTCCTTCCCCTCAGCTAACTGCCATCTGATTTCCTAAATATCTCTATCACTTTCTTTTCAAAACTTGAATTCTAGAGACTGACTTCCTAAGTTCACATTCTGCCTCCACTCCCCCACCAGCTAAAAGACCTGACAAGTTATTTCCAAACTATAGTTGCCTCTTTATATGTAAAATATTTCCCTGATAGGGGTGTCTGGGTGGCTCAGTCAGCTAAGCATCTAACTTTTGATTTTGGCTCAGGTCATGATCTCAGGGTCCTGGGATCCAGCCCTGCATTGGTCTCCCCACTCAGCAGGGAGTCTACTTGTCTCACTCTGCCCCTTCTCCCACTCACATACACAAGTGCATGTGCTCTTTCTTTCTCTCTCTCTAAAATAAACAAATAAATCTTTCAATGTTTATAGCAGCAATGTCCACAATATCCAAAATGTGGAAAGAGTTCAGATGTCCATTGACAGATGAATGGATAAAGAAGATGTGGTATATATATACCATATATATATAGACCTATATATATATAGTGGAATATTACTCAGCCATCAAAAAGATGGAAATCTTCCATTTGAAATGACATGGATGGAACTAGAGAGTATTACGTAAATGAAATGAGTCAATCAGAGAAAGACAAATACCATATGATTTCACTCACATGTGGAATTTAAGAAACAAAAGAGATGAACATAGGGAAAGGGAAGGAGAAATAAAATAAGATGAAAACAGAAAGGGAGGCAAACCATAAGAGACTCTTAAATATAAGAAACAAACTGAGGGTTGCTTAGGGGAGGGTGGTGAGGGGATGGGGTAACTGGGTGATGGGCATTAAGGAGGGCACTTGATCTAATGAGACCTGGGTGTTACATGCAACTGATGAAACACTAAATTCGGCCCCTGAAACTAGTAATACAGTATATGTTAATTATATTGATTTAAACAAAGCATTTATAAATAAATAAATAAATAAATAAATAGGAAGGAGATAAAAGAAAAATAAATAAATCTGAAAAAACCCACAAAACTCCCCTGACAGCATTGTAGAAAGGATTAAATGAGGTAATGCATGTCCAGCATTTAGCAAAGAGCCTGGGACATAATAGCTGCTGAACAAACATTAGCTATTATTTGTATCATTAGCACTTATCTTGCCCGCCTTAGAGACTGACATCAATTGAGAACAGCATGTAAAAGGATTTTGAAAAAAAAAAAAAGGATTTTGAAAGAATTAAAATGATGCAAATGCAAACTGGCATTAAAAGCTTTTAAAGCTGTGTCACTTTGTCCCCTGGCAAACCCATTCAGTTTGTCTCCTCTGAAAGAGGGAGGGAAACCTGTCATTTAAGGGTGGGAAAATAACTTGTCAAAGGAGAACACACGAACAACAGAGTTAAATGCTTTACAATGAAATACTATGTGCTCTAAACACATACATATCTTTGTATATTTCTTTTTTTTTAATTAATTTTTTTAAAGATTTTTTTTTTTTTATTTATTTGACAGAGAGAGACACAGTGAGAGAGGGAACACAAGCAGGGGGAGTGGAAGAGGGAGAAGCAGGCTTCCCGCAGAGCAGAGAGCCCGATGCGGGGCTTGATCCCAGGACCCCAGGATCATGACCTGAGCCGAAGGCAGACACTTAACGACTGAGCCACCCAGGTGCCCCTGTATATTTCTTTATTCAGTCTGTCTTCCCTGTGTCATATCAGATTGGGCAGGATGCTTTACAGTTTCTCGAGTATTTTGTCCATACAACACAGGGATGTAGGTACAACGCCTTTTTTTTTTTTAACTAAGAACTGTTCTCAGGGGGCTGAGTGGCATTTTCCCTCCTTTACACATGAAGGATCCTGCCTGGAGAGGGGTGGCAGGCAGCAGGGGAGCTCAGTCTTCCCAGGCAAGGGGCAGTGGCTTTATGCTAACTCCTAACAGGTCTCAATTCTTGAGTGTTTTTCACGGATGCAGGCTCCTATGCTCCACTAAGCAGGTTAAAAAAAAGTACACAGGTTTAATCCTATCAAGAGTTTATGTCTGAGCAAGATAACTCCCCAAATATATTTGCCATCTGTACTTGTTACATTTCCTTAGATAACAGTGCAAATATGAAAGGAATCAAGCAGAGGAGGGAGTGGCCGGGAGAGTGAACCAGAAGGAAGGGATTCAGAGAATCGGGAGAGGAGGAAAGGGAACAAAGAGAAGTGGCCTGGGGCAGGGGAGGAATTATGTCTATGTATTCCATGTTGAACAAAGATCTGCTGTGTGCTACTCAATAGTGTGAGGCTCAGGGAGGTGCTAAGCATGTGAGGTGCTACTCTGGAGAGGAAACAGACAGACTGAGCACTTGCTATGTTGTTAGCCATGGTATCTGGTGCTTTCTTAAATAGTGTCTCATTTAACCCTTGTAAAACACCCATGAGATAGCCTTATTTTATTACCATCTCATAGATAAGAAAAATCCTCAAGGAGGTTAAGTAACTGGTTTTAGGCCACACAGCTAGTGTTGGCCAGCATGCCTTGTACGTGGTGTGCATTAAACATTTGCTGACCGTAAGAACAAACGAATTCATACGAAACAGGCTAAACTGCCTGGAACAAATTTTAAGTGCCCTAAAAGTACAGAAAATAATAAAGTTAGCCATTGGTAGCATGGCCAGACAAAAAAACAAACGAAGTGTGTTGTAGGGGAGAGGGAGTACCAGAGCACGCCCACGTCACTGGGGAGAAGCCTGCCCTTCAGCCAGAATGAGTGAGCCTTGAAATCTAAACAAAGAGGTTTAACCCACTCCTTTTTTTTTTTTTTTATTT